>CAOJBJ010423641.1:0-13924 GCA_948291685.1 Euphorbia celastroides | reverse complement strand
CCAAGACTTCCACTGTGATTTTAAAAAGTCTAATAGCTAGAAACAACAACAAATAAACAAAGTAAAATCGAACAAGACAGAACAATAACTCGTGCCAAAACGAAAGATTTATACAGGCATACATACAACTATTCACCTCACAAAAAAAAAATTTATCATCTCAATTTAACCAATCAAAAAGTCAGTTAAATAAGATAAGAGCAAACTTACAGATCAAGAGAAGAATAATATAATTCAGTGAGAAGAGGAAAACGGAGCTAAAGCTGTAAATAATAATATGAAAGGAAGAGGTAAACATACCTTACTATTCTGTTGAATTTGGAGAATTGAGGGAATGTTTAGAAAGAAAGAAATTAGAATTTGATACTAATCATACTATATATAAGTGGAGTTGTAGACTTGCCAAAACGTAATATTAATTATTAATTAAGTCATTAAAGGGTCATTAATTATTAATTATGTAAATATCAATATAGGCTTTTGCGTTTTAGTATAGAATTTTCATATATTTACATTTCTATATATGCATAATTCGGGTTTTTGCCGGGGATCTCTGCGGGTATTTATATGGGGGTGGGGCGGGGATCCCCACGGTGCGGGGATAGCTTCACCCAAACCCGCCCGCATATACCATTCGGGGAAAAAAGTTTACCCACACCCACCTGACCAGGTGACGGTTTTCAGTTATTCCTCACACCCACCGGTTCGGGTTTTACGGTTTTCGGGTTATCCCCGCCCCATTGACGTCCCTAGGAGATAATTAGAATTTCGAACGTGATAGTGTTATTTGAAGATGGTAAACCTAAAGTACATGGGTTTTGATGGATATATACGTTAAATGCCCATTTTTAAATCATAACTGTGGACTAGAATTGGATTGAAGTTTTTAAATCAAAACCCGATCAGAAACGGTTCGGCCTGTAGCCATATATGCCATCACCAAATTTTCATCTAGCTCATCTATATACTACATTTGTCACTATTACCACCACCTTTATTACATCCAACTCTTCTAACACTACACATTATCATACATATACACTCCGCTTCTTGTTAAATTGGAAAAGTCATTCCAGTGCTGATTTATCACATGATATTTTACACAAACTTAAGATGAACTGAAATAAATCAAATTAACTTAGTTTCACTCAAATATATAGGTAGTGTACCGGAGGATCAAAGATAAGAATGTCACAAATAAGCCACGGAGCATGTGACCTGACGTGTATATTTTTGTGGTACGGTTTATTATATATTTAACGTTTATAATTCACTCCGTCTTGATTTTTGTCAATGTTAGAAAACACTACAGATTCGCGCTGGCTCTCAAAACCAATCAGATAAAAGTTTATTATTCTATTTCCAGATAAAAGTCCCTTGGTTTCGTCTTGTTCTTCTACCTCAGTTTTCTGCTTTATATTACCTATCTCGTTTTCATATTATTCAGTCAACCATTTTATTCATTTTTCTCTCTCTGAGCCTTTCCACCTTTCTTCGTTTAACCTTCGTCTTTTGACTTTCGAAATTCGTCGGTTTTGATCAACAGCCTGATTCCATCTATTTCATCTCCCTTTCGTAGATAGGATTACGATGAGGCGGTGGGTATCGAAGGTTGTTAATTGGCATTTGGGATTCCGAAATTCCATTTTTTCTCTCGTAAGCGTGCTTGCTTCGTATCCTAATTTTGAGAATTTCCCCTTTTTGTTAGTTTTTTTTTTTTTTTTTTTGAATTGAACTTTTGCAATGAGATTCTTTTGGCTGATTACACTTTATAAGTAAACATGCCTGTCGATGATGCTTATCATATTTCGTTCGTTTTTATTGTATTGGGATTTGATGATATCATGCTACTATAGCTCCATCGTTTTGCTAATATTATCAGTCAAGTCAATTTTGCTGTATTGGTTAAGGATACTTATTACTTTAGGTATGAAAATCACTATGCTCAGCTGCTTTCAATTTTTTAGTTTGGGGGAAGTTCAACGGAGGGAATAATATCAATAAATTTCTTAAGTTTCAGCTAGGCATAATTAGATTGGTTTAATGCATCGGACCCCTTAAAGTTGTCCCGAATTGCTCCTCGCCCCCTGAACTTTCAAGTGTGCCTCTCGCTCTCCTGAACTCGCGAAAATGTACCTATTAGCCCCCTTAGCTTACAAAAATGCACCCTTTGCCCCCTTAAATACCACGTGTCAACTTGTAATTGGCTTGACTTTTCAAAAATTTCATTTTTTTCCGTCCAACCATAAATTGACATGTGGAATTCCTAGGTTTAAAGACACGTTTTTTACAAGTTTAGGGGGTGAGAGGCTCTTATGAACAAGTTCAGGGGGGCGAGAGGCACATTTGAAAATTCAGGGGGCGAGGGGCAATTCGAGACAACTTCAGGGAGTCCCGATGCATTAGGCCAATTAGATTCATTAAAAAACCCTTGATTTTGGATTTTGTAAGACGAATATACATCTAAGCATTGATATAGATCTCAATTTCTATGCAGGTCTATTCCGGAACTCTGCATTCACATGGGTCAGGGAATTCATCTTGCCATAGTTTAGATAATGGTCATTTGAATAATTCAGCACCAAGAGCATATGCAACTTCTAGTGAGAAGGTTCCAGAAGATCCACCAAGTAGCAATCCCATCTCAGATATGCTAATTGACTCATTTGGAAGGATGCATACTTACTTGAGGATTTCATTAACAGAGCGCTGCAATTTGCGTTGCCATTATTGTATGCCAGATGAAGGTGTAGAGCTTACTCCTAGCCCCCAATTACTCTCACCGGATGAAATTATCCGTTTGGCTAACCTATTTGTTAGTTCTGGTGTTGACAAAATCCGTTTGACCGGTGGTGAGCCAACCATAAGGAAGGATATTGAAGAAATTTGCTCACAGCTATCTAGCTTGATAGGGCTCAAGACATTGGCTATGACAACCAATGGGATTGCACTAGCAAGAAAACTCCCGAAACTGAAAGAATGCGGCCTTACTAATCTCAATATCAGCTTGGACACATTGGTCCCTGCTAAGTTCGAATTCATGACGAGGCGTAAAGGGCATGAAAGAGTTATGGACTCGATTAATGCTGCTATAGACCATGGTTTTAATCCTGTTAAAGTATGTGATCTCTTTGTTATTTTAGGCAGTCTTTGAAATTTGTTCTTTTTTTTTTGCTGCTGTAATGATTTGATTGTGTTGGTGTTTCTTGATAGGTGAACTGTGTTGTTATGCGTGGGTTCAATGATGATGAGATCTGTGATTTTGTAGAGATGACACGCTACAAACCGGTAAATATTCGATTCATCGAGTTCATGCCGTTTGATGGAAATGTTTGGAACTACAAAAAACTTGTTCCCTATGCAGAAATGTTGGATAAAGTGGTAAGGTACAACTCCGACAGGATATATTTTTATGTAGAGTTGTGAATTGGCTATATATTTTGATGTGTTATCACCCTTAAATCTACAGGCAAAGAAATTTGATAACCTGAAGAGACTCCAAGATCACCCTACAGATACTGCTAAAAACTTCAAGATTGACGGTCACCTTGGCACTGTTTCATTTATAACATCAATGACCGAGCATTTTTGTGCCGGTTGTAATAGATTGAGACTTCTAGCTGATGGGAATTTCAAAGTATGTCTCTTTGGTCCTTCAGAGGTACTATCTGCTAGCCCGTTGCTGTGTTACTACTCAACTTTTCTCCAACTATGTGGTTTTAATTTCATTTTCTTACATAGTTGTGCCAAATGTCCCAAACCTTGTTTTTCAAGACATTGGAAATCCTTTCAGACTATTATACCATAGATCATTATTTTGATTTTTTAAAATTCTTTGACTTCTATTTTTATTTGCAGGTAAGTCTAAGAGATCCCCTTCGCTCTGGTGCTGATGAGGATACCCTTCGGGAAATTATAGGAGCAGCAGTATGCATTTGCTTTATCCCCAAAATAGTGAATAGTGTTTTTTCGAATTAACGAGTTATATCATAGGTTTAACATTTAGGAACAAATCAAATGTTTGGACATTGTTTTTGTTCAAACATATTGCTGATTTTCTCAAGGGATTGCTTTCGTGTCCTTCAGGTGAAGAGGAAGAAAGCCTCACATGCTGGAATGTTTGACATTGCAAAAACAGCAAATAGACCCATGATTCATATCGGTGGCTAACATCAGGTACTTGTACTTTCCTGCCTTGTTCTGTTTTGCTTATTGTTCTGTTCTTCTCAAATTATCAAGCTTCAATAGCAATGGATTTATTCCTCGAACTTGTCTAAATTTTATATTCCTTAGTTGTTCTTAGATATGCTTCCCCTGCCAAAAAGAAATACTCTCCTGTCAGGCTATTAGTTGTTGATGATGTTGATGGACAATAATCAGAAGAACGGAGATCATTCTCGCTAAGGACTTTCAAACTTTATAACTTTTAAGATCCAGGAAGCTAAAATGCTGCCATCTTGTGATTTGGACTGACCCCTGCAGCAGAAGGAATGCCGGATCAAAACCAATCATAATCTATATACACACAAAAGGAAAGAAAAAAGTATGTATTCTTTGTCCCTGTTTCAATGCTGTAATAATGCATGTGATAATAGTGCTATTGCTATAAATTTTATTGATGACTATATATAAAATATAAGAAGCAAAAATTCTTGCATATCCTACTGATATATACTGTGCGTTTTTGAACTTGTTGCTTAAAAATGACATAATTTGAAGGGGTGAACCTGATAGTAAATTCCACAAGCAGTCATATGCACAGTGTTGTGTCTGTTTATGTCTGTTTCTTTAAGAGTTTGTATGAGATTATTTTCCCGTGCTATTTTCCCTAAAAGTTCCACTTTGAAGCTTTTCCATAAGCAACGGATTTTTAGTTTTGAGAAAGCAGGTTTTGCAATTCTCAATTTGTTAGTATAAAGGGTTAATACGTATTTTCAAAAGTTATTTATATTGTTATATCAAAAGTTTGTGAGACAAACTTTCTAGAATAGAACTTATGAACAGGCCCTAATCATTTATAAAGAGACCTGCAGTAAGTTATGTAAGTGCAAGTTTACCAACCGATATATGCTTACAATATGAAATTTGGACAAATGAAGGAGGGTTTGGGGTTAAATTGAAGCTCCAATTATCTTCTTACGGTGGACCCTAAAAAGTGGATACCCACCATCAAGAAAACAAAAAAAAAGTGGATACCCTTTTTAACATTTGACGAAACAATGAATTATTTATCTTTTTATAATTATTTAATATGAAACGGGGAAGTTGTTATCCAATGCCAAAATGAATTGTTCTAGGAAAACTATGTGAGAAAGAATTTTTTAAGATAACAATATGAAAAAACAATCTCAAGCGTGTCCTTAAGTCTCTTTATCTGACTATATCTTCATATATCAGTCATTTCCTTATGAAAGCTCTTAAGGATACCATATATATGTTTGAATTCATCACAATATGACTCATGACATTTTCGATTATACCTGAAAAATGTGGGGTTGATTAGGGTATTGGCCATATCCGGGAGTGCATTATACCCACTCATTTGTGCGTGCATACAATATGTGCAAGTGGTATATTAACAAATGGGTAAAATATAAAAATATGGCTTGTGCTTTTATCAATTTTCAATAGATTTTTCATAAGGGACCTGTGCTTTTTTTATTTTTAATTGCGGGCTTGTGGTTTTAAAAATCTTTCAAAACAAGGATTTTTGTTAAAAATAATGATATTACAAAATATGTTTTGATGTTTTCAATACTCTTTATAGTTAAACCATGTTATTTACAAATTATTCAATCAAGTTTGAATAATTTTTGAAAATTTTCAAGTTCTTATGATTTTTTCAATCCATAATCATATTTTAATTATAAAAAAATACTTATATATCTTAAAAAATTCTAAATTTTGTCATCAATTAGTCTACAAGATTGTATATTAAAATACAAGATATTTCCCTTTTTATTGATAATTTTTTAAAAAAAAAATTATAAGTTGTCTTCTTTTTGAAAAAAAATTTGAAACCACAAGCCATCTTCTGAGAATAAAAAAAAAACAAAAAAACTACCTTTTGAAAATTGATGAAAGCACAACGCATGTTTTTATACTTTACAAATGTGCGAATGCATCCTAAACTTTGATACCCTTTACCAAGTGTTGTTTCGAACTTAAAAATGTCTCAAGTTACTTCTGAACTTGGCAAAATGTTTCAAACTGCTTTTTTGAACTTTGCAAAAATATATCGGACTACCCTTCTTAATGTCACGTAGATTTTTAAAAAATGCAACTTTGTTGATTGTATGTCTTCAAATAAAAAATTGATGCGTGATATTTGAGAGGTAATTTAACACATTTTTTCCAAGTTTAGGAGCAGTTTGATAAATTTTTTCAAGTCCAATTTACGTGAAACAAATGAAAGTTCAAATGTGGCATGTGACGAAAATTGTCAAGTTCAGGAGTCAGATTGTATTTGGTCTTAATATATTACGGGAAATTGTACTATTTACAACCATTTTTTTAGTTTTTTTTTTTAATTATAACAAAAAACATAAACTATTTATGGTTTTGTCCTTTTTAAACTTTTGAATTATTTCTTACGCTACTGGTATAAAGGTTTATATTAGATAGGTATAAAGGGTATAGTACTAGACATGTATCGAGGTTTATACCAAATAGGCGTGAAGGGTATTATAACAATAAATATGTGAGTTATAAAGCCCTTTTGCACCTCATTAATCTATAATTAAAAAGTAGTTTACAATGTAAAATGAGATATACAGCTCATTATTTCAATAAACAAATAGTAAAGCCAAAGATATTTGAAGTACATGGACCATTATATCAGTAAACATTTGAGGTGCAATACCCTTTTACCAGGAGAAAAGATTTAAAATCATTCTGCAAATTCCACTTTGTATAAAAGATGAATCAAATTCTCTCTAACACATTGTCAGTTTGAATTCTGAGCATACCAATATAGTCTTACAAGCTTTTGGTTAACGACCTAATTGTTCCCACTATAAAAAATTTAACTATGTAATTCAACAAGAAGATTGATTAGAATTGTTAAGATTCTTCAGAAACTGACAAATATCTACAAAAATTTAAAGCAAAGCATCCCAGAGATACACAAGTGCAAGAACTTGTTGAAACTAGTGCATTATCATAATCTTCAAAATTTATAATCCATCACTGAAATATGAACTCATATCATCCCATTTCACGGTTTAATCAAGAAAAAACCACGAATTTCTTCTTTGAAAAAGCAGGCTGAATTTGTGGGTTGGGCTGCTTTTCAGCCTCGTTAGGATCCAGCCACATGTCGATTAAACAAAGGCCAATTAAGAATAGTAACCCACTGCATAATTTTTTTTTGGTTTCACCATGAGATGTTGTAAGTGGATCTCAATTATGGACGGTACCTTTTAACCTTAAAAATCAGATGAAATTACCGGCAAAAAAAGCTAACACCATGAAAAATCAGCAGCAATATCTCTGCTAAAAAAGAGGAACAACAATCAAAAGTCAAAATTGTAAATAAATTATCTTATTAAAAACTACTCAATTAGGAGAAAGAGAATTTATCACAAAATGACTCAAAAATTACCTTTTCGTGGCCCGGTTTGGGTCAGGTTCGGGCCGGGTCCATCGGGCTTTTCATTAAGAATGGTAATCCCAAACCCGATCCAACCCGCTTGAAATTTTTTCGGGCTCAGGTTGGACTGGACCGGGTTTCGGGTTCAAAAAATAAACTATATAAAAAAAGCACCATAATGCTACATCAAAATTTTATTACAAACATTATAAAAACTTTATATGTAAATGCACATATTTAATGAAAAATACATTACTTTTACCTATGATAATGTAAGAAAACATGTTTTATCAATAATATTTTCATTTCTTACATTAAAGTATTACGAATTATATATATCTTCATATAAAAACTTTATTTTATGAAAAAATTATACGGGCCAGACGGCCCATTGGGATTTTAGCTTAATCCCAAACCCGATCCATTTATGATGCGGGCTTCAATGGATTTGGGCCGGGCAAAAAAGTTCACAAATAGAAGTCCAAAACTCATCCCAAATGCTTCAGGTTCGGGCGGGTTACTGGTGAATATCTTTTAGCAAATCAATCAAAATCAAACCAGGATGACAGTGATAGAAGAAGAAACCGTGTAGTCACTTTGTAATGAAAAATTGGTTTTGAATGAACACATAAATGGATCTCATTTTTGAATGTTGTATTGGGCTGAATGTTGGCCCATTTTCCAAGTAATTGGTTGTTTCTTCCATACATTATTGAACAGATACGTAAATATCCACATAACCTCCCTAAACTTTAAAAGCTCTAATTACCTCCCTCATATTTATAAAAGTGACTTCATAGTCGTATAATGCTGATGTGCCAGATAACTTGTTTAGGTTTGAAAAGTCAAGTAAGACAATTTTTTGAGAACAATTTTTTTTTTTAAAACTACATTCATGTCTCTTTTTCATCCCCACTACCCCTCTTGACAAAAAAAAAGTCAACGTCCCAAAAATCCATTCGACTTCAATTAAAATTTTTGTTTTCTGACTAGAAAAAGATCATTAGTTAGTTCCCGCCCATTTTTCTGCTGAATAGCTTTTGCTCGGTTGTTCGATCGAGACGAAGATGGCGACATTAGTGTGGCGGAGTTGGCAAGAGCTATGGCAAAAGGGTAGGGATTGTCTGCAGTATTGCAGAGAACAGTTGTGTCTGTAATGGTACAACTGTAATTTTCACAAAAAAAAAGCAAGTTAAATCTAGGCCCTTCATTGTAAAATGAAAGGTGAAGATGAGGGAACTTCACTCTGCAGTTCTAAAAAGAACTGCAGAGGATCCTGATTCATGGCAAAAAGAGGGCAAATATTCAAAAAAGGCAGAGTTGTCCTGAATTGATATGATTTAATGAAATTGAAATGTTTTTAGTATGGCCAGACAGACCTGGAATTTTTTCTCTAGTTGGTTTCCCGTGATGGGAAAGGGGCAGAGAAATTTGGCGTTTCTCAAAATCATGGTTTTCAGACCCGAACCGGTCATCGAACCGATATAGGGAGAGGGTCATGGATTTAATTTTCTAAAAATATGTTAAAAATACTAACATTATCTATTAATGTCTTATTAGACATATAATATAAGTTATCATGCATCAATAAGTAACAATACTTAATGTTAATAGTTCATAATAAAAAATATTGATTTAATTAATTATAAATTATAACATTACAACAAATATATTACGATGATATAATGAAATATTTATTTGATATTAAATTGTATTTAATTAAAATTGAACCATAGATAAAAAAGCACAAATTTGATTTGTTAAATATATTTTTATATAGTAATTTGTAATTTTGATTTTAATATTAATAAATATTTTAATAAAAGTTGGTTGCGAAATAGTCGAATAAAAATACTAGATAAATAAATATATGGTAAAAATCTCAGAAATATTTCATTTAAAACAAATCAATAAGTATTCAATTGGTAAAGCATTCAATTAGCTTTCAAGAGGTTTAGGGTTCAAACCCCACAAACTTCAAAAATTTATTTTCAAGTTTAAAAATATCAAAAACCAGTAATGGTTGAACCGTTAATTTTCAATCGGTTTACGATCGAACCGGCCGATTCACCTGAAAGTTGACCAGTTCTTAACTTAATTGAAAACCAGCTCAAACCAAACCAGACCTGTCAACGGTTCCGGTTGAACTAGGTCCGACCGGCTAGTCCGGTCCGGGTTTGAAAACCCTGCTCAAAACAAACTCCCAAATTTTAATACCCAATTGCCCTCAAACAAGAGCGAGGGTACAAAAATGGGAGCAATGGTAAACCACTTTAGTTTTATGAAATGATTTGTATGTTTATGTTTTGGATGATGAACTATTGATTTTTTGGTTTAGAATTTGGTGGTGGAAGAAGATTGGTCGTTTGGTCGGATTTTGAATGGATTTGAAGGAGGATAATGGTTTTTAGGAAAAAATAGTTTTTGGTTTTTTAAAGGTAAATTAATACCATGTGTCAATTGATTAATGACTTGATTTTTCAAAGCTCTGCACGTTGCTAAGCTCTCCACAATGAGAGTGGGGGTGCCCTATTCATGGGACTAATTAGAACATTATAAAAAGTTGATTTCACAGAAGGCTAATTGGAATGAATTTAAGTTGAATTAGTTTATAGCCAACAAAGGCTTCGTTTCACTGATCACCTCTTTTTATTGTTGACATGGTTAGTCAGCAAAGGTTAGCGACCGCTCGAGAGACTTGTTGACAGTGAGTGACAACGAAAACAAAAACTTAAGTAAAGTGATGAGTAAGAATTAAAAAGTTTTACAAAACAATTTTATACTGGTTCAACAGCCTGTGTCTACATCTAGTTCTTGTATTCCTCTTTGAGTTTTGATCTACAAGTGAACCTGCTTCAGGTGGAGAAATATCTTTATAATGATTTTTCCAATTACAATGAGTACCTCCTCCCTAGTAATCTATCACTAATCCACTGCTCGATAACCTCTCCTACCATCTACTGAGATTTCAAATGGAAGTTTTGATAAATAACAGAATGATTAACTATTATGACAATTTTTTTCAAGAAAATGTCAGGTATAGGTATTCTCAATAGATTTGTAATGATAGCTTGTGAAAACTTGATTTAGCACAATTCTAAGAGAGAGTGTCCTGACATTTTATATAAGAATAAGAGAGAAGATCAGATGCTAGAAGGTTGTGTTCAGGTGGAAGTGGACTGGCTTTAAAGATTTGGCAGAGATAAGATTGATTTTGGCCGAGGTCTAACTTTCTGCAATTTCTCGATTGGTTTCTTGTTCTTTTTCAAAGTCTCCTATTTATAGTCTGGACTCTTCAAACTCGCAGTTGCTTGATAAATTTCAAAATTCCTTAATCTCTAAATTAATGAGCTGTCCATTGTGAAATGGAGCTCCATTTAAGCCAAAAAAATCATTTTCTTTGGAAAATTTATACCTTTTCTTTTATTATTTAGGTTCAAAAATAAGATCCACATCTTTTTGAAGAACCAAAATCGAGAAAAAAAGCAATGGAAAACTAAACATTCCAACAAAGTTGACATCTTTAGTAAAATCAAAGCTAAAGACTAAAAAAGAATATGAAGTAAGAACCTCAACTTGAGGTAAATTACGAAAGCAGAGTTCTCAGAATGTTAATTAGCAATATTTATATCTGTAGTCGAAACAAAAAATAAAAATATTGTTACACAATTAGCAATATTAACATATTTTTATAAAATGCTTTTCACATAGTTATACCAAGGTATAAGAGCTATATAAAGCACACAACATGTTACACGAAACTTAAGAGCATCTCCAATAAATGTTCATTCTATTAATCTTCTTGACATATAAGCATAAATAGAAATTAAATAAAAAAATTGCTCTCCAATAGAATGTCTATTTTCTCATTTATTATGCACATTGTCTATTTGAACTTTCACAAATAGATAAGTAGAAGATGGTGCAATTAATTTTATATTATTTTGATATTGATCTTATTTTAAAAAAATTATTTAATTTTTTCTTATTAAATTACATAAAAAAATCACAATCCACATTCAAGTAGACAATCTATTGTAACTATATTTTACTTTGTAGTGTCTATTTTGCTACATCATCAATTTGAATGTCTATTTTCTATGTCACATGATCATAGAATCCACATTCTATTAAGGATCAAGAGAGTCCAACTCT
The DNA here is from genome assembly GCA_948291685.1 of Euphorbia celastroides. Classification (NCBI taxonomy): domain Eukaryota; kingdom Viridiplantae; phylum Streptophyta; class Magnoliopsida; order Malpighiales; family Euphorbiaceae; genus Euphorbia; species Euphorbia celastroides. Next base: position 2,178 of record CAOJBJ010423641.1, on the reverse strand, counting down.
ATCTTGTAATGGATAACTAACTCAACTTCACCCATGAAAGGTCACATACGTTAGTGAATTTGGTATGCTACTCTTACATTCAAGATATTAAGCTGCTAAACTCATTACTCAAATACAACTTACTTAGACATTAATTAGACATTGGAGAGTCCATTAACGAAGAACCCTTTGAGAATGATATATTATGTAAAAGTTTATATTTAAATTTTTGGGTAAACAGTTTTAACATCCCTCAACTATGTCATAATATATTGTTACCTCCCTGAGTTTTTTAAAAATAAATTATACCTCCTTCTGTTTAATCTCCATCCAACTAGTACATCCCTTTGTTTTACTTCCATCCAAGTTTCACATCCTTAACTCACTTTTCCATCCAAATAATATTAATCTTGACATATTTACCCTTGTTTTTAATTCTTTGTGCATTTAACTCATTTAAAAGATTATTTATTTTTTTAATGTTCGTATACAACTTTTTAACTTGCTTTTACACTCTTTTTTTCTTTTTCTTATATTTTTTCATTATAAATTAACTAATCATATTTTTATAAAATGTCACATTATTTATGTTTACAGTATGTGCACAAGAATAAATAATAAACATTATGTAATAATTTTGATACACTTAATTTAATTCTATTTTTATTTGATGAAAATAAAATAATGAACTGGTTCGCAAACAAATAGTTAATTGGTTACAAACGAATAAATGAGTTTTTTCACTAGTATTTCATGAATAAATGTGATAATAAATGCTTAAATCTTAAATTGAAGTTTAAGATTGAACCAATATTGAAACTTAGCTTTAGCTCATTATACATTAAACGAATATGTTTTTCTATTATTTTGTCATATAATTTGTAAAGCTTCCATCAAATTCAGTAAAAGAAAAATGAAAAGTAAAAAATTGTGGATAAGTTAATTATAGTTTTTAACTTTTCCAATTCTCATTTAGAAAATAGAAATACAAAAAAATGAAGAAAAGAAAAAAAAAGTATTGGTAAATATATTCTACAACCAAATAAGGCCATAGAGTTTAATTGAAAAGTAATTAAACGGAAAATGAAATGAAGGGTATATATGTCAAATAAATAATATTTGGATGGAAAAGTTAAAAAAATATAATATAGAGAGGTCATAGTTGGATGGAAACAAAAGTTAAGGAGATATAAATCATTTTGAAAAAACATAGAAAAATATTAATGTATTATGACAGATCTTAGGGAGCTTATAATTATTTACTCTTAATTTTTTCCCAAAACTTGATGGTCCAGGCCATGACGTAGAGCTCTATGAATTCAATAAGGGATTTTGTTTCATATATTCTCTTTCCAAAATATTGTTAACTTTACATAAGGGCTCCTACTTATTTATGTTTATGTGACCTTGAACTTTTTAATTATGTTTTTACTCTTTTTTTTTTTCCTTTTCTGCATCCTCCTTCCCCTATTCGCCCCTCTCTCCAAGATGTCACTTTCAGCCTTCTCTCTCCTAATTAATTTAGATTTTCAAAACTTCAAACCGCCATATCTCTCAAACTGTTGATTTTTTCGAATCGTTTCTTTAGAATATTTTGTTCGTTTTATTTTTATCTTTAAAACAAGATCCATGATGACATACTTTTGACGAAAAAAAATTTAAATTATAGATTTTTCCTACAACGATCTATAAGGTTATAGATTTTTTCTATAATGATATATAATGTTATAGAAATGATCTATAATGCTATAGAAATGATGTATAAAGATCTATAATGTTATATAACTTTTATATAATATCGTATAGGTTACAAAATGACATTATAGATAGTTATAGATCATTATAGGTTCGTAAAATGACATTATAGTTCATTATAGATCGTTATAGGTTTACAAAATTACATTATAGATCATTATATTTTCGTAAAATGACATTATAGATTTGTAAAATGACATTATAGATCATTATATATCGTTTTAGATTTATAAAAATGACATTATAGATCATTATATGTTCGTAAATTGATATTATAGATCATTATAGGATAGAATATTATAGGTTCGCAAAATGACATTATAGATCATTATAGGTTTATAAAGACATTATAGATCATTATATATTTACAAAATGACAATATAGATCACTATAGATAATCATATGTTTACAAAATAACATAACAAACTTACAAAATGAAATTAT
>CAOJBJ010422973.1:0-11066 GCA_948291685.1 Euphorbia celastroides | reverse complement strand
ACCAGGATAAAATCTTGCTGGTGATATTTTCTTACTGTGCATTTTTCTAACTCATATCATACTCAGCGACGCTGATACATCAGTGAGCACATTTATTAAAATATAAACTAAACGCTCTGATAAGTACTCTGAGATAAATATCTTAGTGTGAGTATCAGCATCAGCGAAGATTAATTCTCGCTGCTCAGAGAGGAATTCTAAGAAATAAAACTCAAAAACGACTGTATTAAATCAACTCAAATGAAAAGTAGTTTTTCACCCCCCTCTGACATATCTATCAATTTACCTACTGGACCAACACCTATAATATATTCTAATGCATAAGAAGAGACAATAGAAATATAAGGTTTAATTTATAAAGATATCACTTAATAATCTATATATAATAATAAAAGTTTTAAGGGTATTCTGAGGATTCGCCAATAAAAGTTATCGGATCAGGTTCGGGTAATTTCGAGCGGGAAATGCATTTCCCACTCCCATCTCTAATAGCATTTTGGGAATAAAAAAAACTTCATCCCCACACTCATCCCCATTCTATTAAGGGATTTTCCACTCCTATCAGTACAAGTACCCACTAAATTCAGGAAACCCCATACCATTTGAATCCTAGTTTCTTGAGTGGCTCCTTCGTTTTTTTCGTATACAACGTCCAAAATCTGAATTTTTAGAGTGCATTGACGTTTGAGCTGCTTAAATTGAAAATAAAAATACTTTTACGTTTTGTTTTCCTTTTCTTTTTAATTTTATATTTGTTATTTTTATTTTCATGATTTTTCAAGTACTGTTTGACACTTTCAGTTTTAATAAAAACTATTTGTTTATAATTAAATTAGCAATTTGAGTGAAATTATTCCAAATCACATGAAATAATATAAAAAAGTGACCCCAATTAACAAGTCAATTTCGAGGCTAAATTAACGAATTAAGCGTTAGGTCCTGTTCTCTTCACTTTTAATTTGGTTTAGTTCAGTTCAGTTCAGTTAAGTTCAGTTTAGTTCAATTAAATTTAGTTCAGGTCATATTCATTAATTTTAGTTGAACAAATTAAGTTCAATTCAGTTCAGTTAAGTTAAGTTCAGTTCAGGTTTTAAAAGTTGAAGAGAACATGATCTTACTCTATCAAAAAATTAAGTTGTATTTATTAGCATTTTTTTTATCAAGATACTCTTATTAAAAGTTTAATCACAATTATGACTCTTAAGTCCTTACAATAAGAGTGTTTAGTGAGATTTGAATGTCCTACTCATTCTCGAACCACACCCTTTTGATAATTGTTAGAACAAGTCCAATAGTTTCTCTGTAAATAGAGATTACTCTATATATATAGAGTAAGGGTCAATTCAATGGGTCCTATATAAATAGAAATTACTCTATTTATAGAGTATGAGTCCTCCAAACATAGATGAACCTATTCATTTCTCTATTTTAGAGTATGGTTGGAGTAACTCTTCTATAAATAGAATTTGAAATAAAATTTTTAGACTAATGATTGAACATGGCCTTAAACATGTTTGGGACTATTACCTATAATCATTTTTAACCGTTGTTACATATAACAACATATTTTATTTTTTAAACACTTGATTTCTTTCCTTCGTATTAATAAATTTGTAAATATTCAAAACCGTTTTCTCACTACTAAATTTTTTGAAAAGGCTTCAAAATACAAACGAAACAACTCCAAGTTGGCTTGAGACGGACACAACTTCAACAAATTGCAGTTTAAGTCTATATATGAAAGAACTTGAACCAAATTGAACATTTACACGTACAAATTGAAGGTGATAGAAAGGGACAAAGATACAGAGGGGTAAAATACAAGTAGGAGAAGACAAAGAGTGAGAAGAGAGGCATCCTGATCTAAAAACAAATAATTGAGTACAGAAAAATAATTTATTATGAAAAAGTAAAGAAAATTAAGAGCTGGTGTTCGTACGTGAGGTTACACGTGCAGAGAAGGGCACACGTGGAAACAGAAAGAAGTCAGATGTCAGAAAAGAAGGAAGAAAAAGAAACAAGAAATAATGCCACTGGCACAGTTATTTTTTTTAAGCAAAGGAATAGTAAAATTTGATTAATCCTTTTATAAATGTAAATTAATTCTCTGTATTTATAAGTGAAAGGATAGGTTTTGAGACTAAACTGAGCAGAGTGAATTAAACTAAATTTAGTGGAATTGAAACATAACTAAAATTTAATGATGTTAAAATGAAATTTATTAATCTAAAAATTAATGTAAATTTAATGATATTAATAAGCTTTATACTTATTAAAAATTTATTGAAATTGAATGAATTAAATTCAAGTACTTTAAAATTTAATAGAAACGTAATAAATCTGAACTGACATGAAACTTAATAAATCTGAACTAAAATTTAATGAATCTAAATTGAACTTAACTAAACTGTATGAAAAATAAATTGAAAAAAACATCACATAAACTTGTCTGATACTTTATTTACATTCATTTAACATAATGAACAAAGTATATTAAAACCTTTATATCACAACATAAATATAAGTAGCGGTTTCTGAAAGTAGGAAAAAGTATAGCGTTAGAAAGGTTATTGTTGTGCTTAGGTTTTTCTTTACCACTAATTTGCAACTCTCATCTCAGCTTTTTATTTTAAAGCTCTTCCTAGTATATATAGAGCCAGTTTTGGAGATGGTTTTCAGGTGTCACTGTCTAGGGCTTGGAGTCAAAAAGAGTTTAAAAATATTTTTTTTGTTTACATGTTTAATTATTAATATCGTAGAATGTAAAAATAAACATTAAACGGTGTTGGATTAGTTGGTAAGGAATCCAACAAAATTACATAAGAGACCTTAGGATCAAACACCACTTTTTACAAAGAAATTAACATATTTTTTTCAATGACGTAAGAAGCGCATGCATTCTATATTTAAAAATGCCAATAGTTATTTAAATTTTTGACTTAGAACAAATATCTTAAATTATATATATAGAGAGTTGTGATTCTGAGTTTGAATCTTAAACGAGAAAAAAATGTACTATAGGGTTGAAGATCCAAACTACTTAAGTTTTCTGCTTGGTTAAATGTTTGAGCTTTCTCATTCAATCACTCCCCCTTTAATATTTCCGTATAACGCTTCCTTTTTTACCACTAAATTAATAATATATTTCATACCTTACATACATAATATACTTCATTTCAATCATCTTATAAAATTTACGCTCTCCATGTACGAAATGTGTTTTTCCATCTTTGTAAAATTTAGAGTTTAAATTCGAAACATTGTTAAGTTGGTCCAAAATCGGAATACCTTTTAAATTTTTCGATGTTCCAAATAACATTATTGCCCACACTTTAGTCATTAGCTAAAAATGTTTTCTTAGAGCATATGTAGTAGATTGTCTAGTCTTACTATAGTTTTGACACATAAGTAAGACTAGACCATGAACTAAGAAAAGTTGCTACATTAGATAGTCTATTTTCTCTCTCCTTGGTGATTTGGTACAATAAATGTGGACTATAGTCTATTTGATCTTTTACATGTAGACAATCAAATAGAAGACCAGGTCATCATATTAATTATTATTTAATTATAAATTTGTAAGAAACTCTTTCTATTAGTAGAAATTTTTTTATTATTATTATTTAATTATAAATTTTTACATCAATGAACTAGCTAGTGTAGCACACTTTTGAAATTACATAGTCCATTTCTAAGACTATTGAAATGTCATTAATAATCTAATCTATTTCATGTAACACATAAGCATAGTTCTCACTATCTACTAAAGATGATCTTAAAAACACTGAAAACTCGGTATTCCAACTCCAAATTGTGTCGCTGATTTATTTTAATCAATTATATCAAACAAAAAGAAAAAGAAATGCAACGATTGAAATAGGGCTCAAGGCTTAGTCCACAACTTCGTTCAACTAACTCAACAATGTTATTAAATATTTAGAACGCAATTTTATATTTTTAATGATTGTAAATCTGTAACATCATCTATTTGTAGCGTAAAAGAGACGCTGCTAGTAACTATGACAAGTTAAGCCATAGAATAAAACAGTCAATGAGTTTAGAAAAATCCATTGTACAATGGATTAACTAATGAATAACCATGAATTCTTCTGTACAAATTAACATACACCAACAAAGAAAACAACATAAATAGATGACTCGTATGATAGAAACATGCCTTTGTTTGGACTATTGAGCTACTATAGGCTTGTAGGACGATAGGGATATATAGCAAAATGGAGAGTTTATCAATTATTTTAGGGCCTGATTTTATAGTTAGGTCTATTTCACAAAACCCAAAAAGAAAGTTAGGTTATTCAAAGCAGAAATAAATTGACTGAACCAGTGGATAGTACATTGCTGTATATATACTGTTACGAATATAATAAATGAAATAGGACGAAACGTCTCTCTTTAGACTGAAAACCCTGCAATCAATTTTACAATACCAAAACAGCACCTACCCTATTCTCATACTCTTTCTCACCATACATCTACATCTCTAAAACTTTTTTTTAAAAAATATAAGTCGCTTTGTTTTGGCGATGAAAATATAGGTAAGGACATTCCAAACTTGGAAATGTGGCCTCGCTTTAAACTGGTCAAATTGAGGTTCATTAAGAATGTCCAGTTAAACAATTAACTGTTCCATCTGACTGATCCTTTGTGTGTTTTAATCCATTATTTTTTTTTATAATTTTTAATCCATTATTTTCAAAGAGAGTCAAAGACCAGTTCGAGTTAATTAATGAGTTATTAACGTTAACTATATCAAATGAGTAGGAAGTGAGATTTGGTGAGTTGGTGTAATTGTTGTATATGGAGGACCACTAAACTAATAAAGTATATCAGAGTATTTGTTTTTCGTAAGCATTATTGGAAAAGAAACCCACTTTCTTTCCCTTTTCTCTGCAAGTGAAAGAGAGATGAGATGGTGGATTAAGATGACGTTAGGGCAAGAGTCTATATACGGAGTGTTATAATTAGTTGTGAAAGAAGGGACACATGAAAATATAAGGGTTTGAAGTAATAGTTTGTGGGTTTGTACGTTCAACTTGAGGTGATTATTTATTAAAAAAACTAACAATAAGCATGGCTGAAATTTTATTTATTGTACGTGAATGTTTTTTATAAAATTAAGTAAGGTCAAATGTATTCGGATCTCCTGAATTTGTCCATTTTTTGTCCGGTCCCGTTGAATTTTCAAAAGTTTCTCTCATCCCCTTGAACTTTCTAAAAGTTTTTCTCGACTCCTTCAAAAACTTTCAAAAGTTTCTCTCACCTCCTTAGATGCCACGTGTCGATTTCTGATTGGATTAATTTTTCAAACATGTCATCAAATTTAAAGTTGACACGTGGAACTTAAGGGGTGAGAGAAACTTTTGAAAATTTTTGAACGGAGCAAAAAAAATTTATAAAAAATTCAGAAAATGAGAGAAAATTTTAAAAATTCAGAAAAAAAAAAAAAATTTAAAGGATGTGGATGTATAAAGCTAAGAGTAATGAATAAAAATGGGGAATTGATATTGTTAAATTGGGGTAGGGTAGGGGTAATTAGTAGAGGTGGCCCGTGAAAAGAAAGGTGTCAAAGAGAGAAAAAAGCACAAACTAACAATTTAGTCTTTCTTTTCTTTCTTCAGACAGACAGCCTATACTCCTCCAAACGGTGGCTTCTCTCCCTTTCACACGTGTGCTCTCTTTTAATTATTCAATTTAGTCATCCCAATAATAAGAAAACCTACCAGAATTATATATGGCTTGATTTTGTTATTGATTTTTATTGATAGGAGTTGATTAAAGTGTTAATCAGCTTTATATTGCTTGAGTTTGTAATTCGAGCTCTTGTGTATTTGTGTGAGAGATTCACTAACAAAGCTGAATTCACGAATCTGGCTAAATCTATACAATAGAGTTTTGAGTTCGAGTTTTGCTACAAAATTTTACTTGACTGTTGAAATATTCAATTACAACTTTACTTATGTATCATGCTTCTCCAAAGGGTGAATTTAACATCATATCATATATTAGTGACATTTTATACAATGGATCTAATAGAATTCAAACTTTTCTCTTTTTCCATGTTATGAATCCACATTGTTCACTGAGTGTACATTAGAAAAGGAAAAAACACATTCCAACTGCATCAAAATGATCGATTGAAAGAAATTTCGTAGATTAAAACTTATGAATAGCAAGTGATTACTAGACAATGAATAAACAACTTGGTGTATATACAATATTTGCTTAAAAAAATAGATGGCTACGTGCACAAATAATCCTTTAGATTTAACACAATTAGACTAGTGTCCTTAAAACTTAGAAAAAATATCTAATACTAAGTGCACGAATCGATTTGTCTCTTCAATTTTTAGAAATTTCACTAGTTTGGCACTTCAAATTTTAGAAGATGCATTAGTTTGTCTTTAGAGGTCACATATTAGATATTGTTTGTCTTAACTTTTCAAACAATGTCATTTTTCTTTTTGAGTAAACTGATACAACTTTACATATATAAGGGTCACACAAAGTTTTCGAGTAGGACATTTATGCTTAAGTTTAGAGGATAAAATAGTTGAATAGTAACCGTTTCCTCATTATAATATCCATGTCAAATTAATGCATCCTTAATTTGAAGCAAATTCCAAGGAACAATGTTAATTAATTAAAAGTAGTAATCAACTAATCATAACTATTGTTTGACATGAAATCAGCTGAAAGGCATAACTAATAACAACAAAAATTGCACACAATAATTGCAACCAGAATCATATAAAAAAAAAAAAAATTGCAACCAGAAAACCAAGCGAGCACCATTAACAACTTCCCTCGTCTATTCTCTCTCTATTTCTCAAACAAACCTCTCCTGACTTTTCCCTTTTGTTCTTGCTTCGATTTTTCTCTCCCTCCTGCTACATTTCTTCTTCTTCACCTCGCTTCCCCTCTCTGCTGCAACAAAGCTTTTGTCTTTAGGGTTTCAGAGTATGACTTTGTAACAGTTGTGTCAGAGAAATGAATTCATGCCTAACAACTGTGCAGTTATCTCTTCAAAAACTCCCCTCATCTCTTCTTCCCCCTCATCTTCTACTAACATGGTTTTTGCTGACATTGCTTCTCTTTCTCTTTCCCCTAATGGGGCCGATTTCGCTTTCAAAGGAAACAATCAGGCATGTGGTTGCAGTGATAATCAACGCCATTCCAACGAACAAAACCCTAGCCACGATAGCGGCCAATCAAAACTCTGTGGTAGAGGACATTGGAGGCCTGCTGAAGACGCCAAACTCAAAGAACTCGTCGCCCTTTACGGCCCCCAAAACTGGAACCTCATAGCCGAGAAATTGGAGGGCAGATCAGGTAATTAAACAAACATAGAAAGTACTCAATTTTTTTACGAACTTCGCAATTTCGGTCTTTAAAGTTGAGAAAGGGACAAACTTTGGTGTGAATTTCAGGTAAGAGCTGTAGGCTGAGATGGTTTAATCAGTTGGATCCAAGAATCAACAGAAGAGCTTTCAGTGAAGAAGAAGAAGAGAGGCTAATGCAGGCTCACAGATTGTACGGCAACAAATGGGCAATGATCGCCAGACTTTTTCCGGGGAGAACTGATAACGCCGTTAAGAATCACTGGCACGTTATAATGGCTAGAAAATATAGAGAACAGTCTTCTGCTTATAGGAGGCGCAAGCTTAATCAATCTCTTTACACCAGGTTCGATGAACCACCGCAAATTGTACAGCCTCCGCCGCCTCCGTCGTACTGTCTCGGTGTCCCCGGCGGTGGAGCCGTTAATACTCTGTCTCCTTATTATTTTAACGCCGGCGAGGGACCAGAGTCAGTTTCAACCGTAACTGGGTTATACGAGTTTTTACCGGGTATGTTCAGCTAATTGGGTTTGAATTTGTTCGTTCAGCATAACCAATGTGAATTTGCCACGTCATCACGTGTGCTGACGTGTTTCGTTCTTGTTTGTTGTTTAAACAATTCAGGTCCAATTTTTTCTGAAAATGAACGGCAAGACAAGTTCATAATGGCAATGCAAGGGTCAAATCAGTATGTTATTTCGGATTCAAATTCAGCTCCGGCAACAATGGGCGATATTGTTTATGGAAGTGAGCTTTCTTCTTCTTCAGCATCATCAATTTCAGAGACTACAACGAGACCTTCATTAATTGACTTTCTCGGAGTAGGGGGCACTTGACTTTAGTTGAAGTTGCTTAGAATTTAGTTACTTCTCTTTAATTGGTTAAACACAATTAATGTCAATTTGTTGATGTTTTAGTTTTAGTTTTAGTTTTAGTTGTAGGTCTTCACACGAGTCCATGTTTAATGCGGGATGATGTCTATGCTCCATAAATCTGTTATGCCTTTTATTAAATTTGTGTTGGTTATTGTTAGCTAGATAGGATTGGTTTGGAATAACGAGGCCAATTAAAATCGCTTTCCCCATCTGTCCTAACTAATTGTTCTCACAACATTTTTATAACACATCTAATTGTAACTCATAATTATGTTTGTTGATTAGGATCCTTTTTAATTTGTCACTAATAGTTTTTCTCTTATCCGAACTCTCAAAAATTCTTTTCACCTTTCTAGGCTTGTTCCCAATAATCTCATGCCCCTTCAATTTGTCTAAAATGTCTCTTTAAACTATGAAACTTCATATATTAACTTGTGATTTTAGAGAAAAAAAATGAAATTTTCGAAAAGTCAAATTTATAAGAAGTTGACATGTGACGCTTAGAGACAAATTAGTGCATTTTCGTAAATTGAAGGGGTAACTGTACATTTTTTCAAATCTAAGGTGAGTTTTTATTAAAAGATTAGACAAAGCCAAAAACTACTAGGGATAAATCCGAAGGTTTTCCGAAGTTTGTTTGAATAAAAGTTTAACAGAAAAATGGAAAAATGGGGGGCAGAAATTGAGGAAACAGAAATAAAGAAAGAAGGGGAAATAGAAAATGGTAGGAAGAGTTGGGAACATGAAAGAGGGAAGAGAAGGCCAACGAGAGAAATGTAAGTAAGAGACCCACGTGGAGTTGGAAGTATGTGAAAGATTATTAGGGTTTATTTGGTATTGCTGTTAGAGTGATAAGGATTGAGAAGGCTGAAATGAAGGTTTTAACCCTAAACCAACAAAGAGAGGATTCTCGAGCTAGAACTTGACGGAAAACGGAGTTTTCCTAAAGAGATTCTCAAGCTAAACTTGAAGGGTTGGAACCCGAAATAGAGAGAAATTCTCAAAGTTTGAATATTTGATTGATGAAAAGTTGCATTACAAAGGAACATAAGGGGTATTTATACTCAAATAGCAAAATACATAGCTAATAAGATAGTGTCACTTGACACTTAGTAGTACAAAATTTCAACATCACCAAGATTGCATGGGATCTCGGTCTTCCATCTGCATCATTGGGTCAACAACCCGTTGATAAGTCGCATCCTAGGACTGACTTGTCAGACGTGTTAGGCGGACCGGTCAGTTGGACTTTTTGAGAGATGTGGGCTGTTGAGGTGGTGATGTTGAGGTTGAGGCCTCTTCACTTGAGAAGGTCGTGATTCAGCTGGATGCGTTTAAGGCAGCTCACCATTGAGGTGGCAAGTCACTTCAGACGGTTCCGCTCCAGGCGGCTTTGAATGAGAATGGAGCGATTAAGAAGGTTGCATCTCAAGTGGGTGCAGTCCAGGCGGTTGTGGTTTAGGCGGTCTGGAGATGCCCCCATCATTCTCCCCTTCTTTAAAAGAGTTGGACTTCAACGGATCATTGGGGTAGGCTAAAGGTGCGTCCTCCTTGTAAGCAGTCAAGTCTTTGATATTGAAAGAATGAGATATTTTGCCCAACCACAAAGGTAGTTCAAGAGTGTAGGCGTTGGGATTTAGCTTCTTGATTATCCGTAAGGGACCACACTTGTGGGGCTTCAACTTGCTATTGGTAGCATTGGTAAGCCACTCCTTGCCCAAGTACACGAGGACTTGATCGCCTTCCTCAAATTCAACGGCTCGCTTGTGCTCATCCGCCTTCCCCTTCACCTTGGCATTGTTCTTCTCGATCCTCACCTTGACATCGACATGGACCTCCTCAATCTCTCGAGCCAGCCGTTCAGCAGGTAAATTGGGCCTTCCTTCCGCCTGAATGCCAGCCAGGTCCAACGAGTGATTAGGAACTCGTGTGTACACAATCTCGAAAGGAGATCTTCCGGTGACCGAGTGAACAGCTCCATTGTACGCGAACTCAACTTGGGCGATCGAAAAGTCCTAAATTTTGGCCTTCTCTTTGCAAATACTCCTCAACAAATTGTCCAAGGTTCGATTGACAACCTCAGTCTCTCCATCTGTGTGGGGGTGAGCGGTGGTGCTAAACTTGAGCTCAGTCCCCATCAGTTGCCACAACGTCCTCCAGAAATGACTAAGGAACTTAGTGTCCCAAGCTGACACGATGCTCTTGGGGACTCCGTGCAATCTCACTATCTCCCGGAAGAACAGCTTGGCGATGGCTGAGGCGTCATTGGTTTTCCTACAAGCGAGGAAATGAGCCATCTTGGAGAACCTATCAACCACCACGAATAGTGAGTCCTTACCCCTCTGAGTTCGAGATAACCCCAAAATGAAATCCATGGACAAATCTTCTCAAGTGGTATTTGGGACGGGCAGAGGCATGTATAGGCCAGTATTTTGAGATCTGCCCTTGGCCGTTTGGCACACAAAACATCTCTCCACTATGGTATAGACGTCCCTCCTCATATTCGGCCAGTAGTATCGACTGCTAACCGCCTCGAAGGTCTTGTTCCGCCCAAAATATCCAGCCAACCTTCATGCAAGTCACGAATAACTTTCTCATGAATGGAAGTAGCGGGAAGGCACAACTGATTGCCCTTCATGAGATATCCATCAAAGAGATGGTAGTCTCCGTGGTTCAGATGGTTTTGGCAAGCTACCCAGGTCTCCCCAAAATCCTTGTCCCCCTTGTAATTCTCCTTCACAAGCTCAAATGTATCAACCTCAAGGAAGATGGTTTTGAGAAGGTTGACCCGCCGGCTCAAGACATCAACCACTTTGTTCTGAGTTCCCGATTT
>CAOJBJ010422928.1:0-10358 GCA_948291685.1 Euphorbia celastroides | reverse complement strand
CCGAATATTTCTTCAGGCGCCACTGCTCTGACAGCCCTTTTCTTCGGAAGGTAAAAGACTACATTACTAGCTGTACCTTTTTTATTTTTTTATTTTTGCTTGCTTATTCGAGCTTCGTTTTTGCTCTTACACAGGACTTAGTTAATCGCCAATGTGGGCGACTGTCGAGCAGTACTAGGAAGGCGAGGCAGAGCAATCCAGATGTCAAAGGACCAGAGACCGAATATGTTAGGAGTTACTGAGAATCTTCTATTGGGTAACGTAGATATAATTTTTATTGGATTATAATCTTATTATCTAATAAAGCAAAGCAAATAGCTAATTTATGGCCTATGCATTTGAAAATAAACATAAGGGTGAACTTGAGAAGGAAAATCAAATAGAATCGAAGTCAAATTTACATATCGACTTAGTTAGGGAAAACAAGAACTGAGAAAATTAAGGTGAGTGCAACATGCCCTTCAATGTGAGAGTGTGTGTGATGTGATGGGAAAGAAAAATGTTAAAAAAATAAAAGAGGCTGCCACTTGTTACACTTTAATATTTTGAATTAGTCCCCTAAGCTCCATCTCTCTACTCATCCCTCGTTGTTTATTTTAGAGATAAGTTCAAAAAAACCCTTCTGATGTTTCAAATTTCAGTAAAATACTCCCTGATGTTTAAAACCAAGCAAAACGTCCCCTGATGAAAATCAATCTAATTTTTACGACTTCGATAGAATTTCGGTGGAAAACAAGTGACGAACGAACAGCCAAGAGATATTTTAGTGAATGGAAAATAATAAATTGAAAGGAAATTAATTCATTTGTTTACGAGATGTACACGTTGTACAAGCAAGAGAGTTTTTCAAATCAGATTAGTATTAGTTTAAGGAAATTGCAATTAAGCCCATGGACAATTATTTATTTACAATCGGACCATTAAAAGAAAGCTGACATTTATGAGGTTGTTTTTTATTGAGCCTTTCTCTTTACGTTTTGAATTTAATCTTTCTGGGCTCAATCATAATTATTAATAATTTGAGAACACATTCATTGTTATTATAAATTAAATTAAAACAAATAACTATTTATTTAAACTTATTTTATGTCTTTTTTTTAGAAGGTGAGTTGATCGTTTCTCGTATTCACGATATGAAATTGTGCCCCTCCGATGAGCGGATCCTGGCTCCGCCACTGAGTTGGAGCATGGGCAATCGACAATTTTTTACGAACTGCTCTTTTACATTATATCATTACACACAAGAATACTAACCAATGTTATTTATTTGATTCGAAGTTGGCCAAATGTATAAAGATCTCTCTAAACTTGTGTGTAATAGCCTTTTGTGTCCTTGTGTGTAATAGCCTTTTGTGTCCTTGAACTTTAAACGTTCTCTCGCCTCCCTAAAGCTGAGTGATTATGTTTGCTTTCTTTACTTTTGCCTCTGATGCTCAATCTATCAATGGCATTCAAGTTATGTGGTCAAACTTGAGGATAGATGAAGTTGTTCTTTGAATAAATGGTTTAGCCTAGGGAAAATTGTGATTCAGGGAAATACTCTTTATATTTTGACATAATTGATTGACAAACAACATGGGGCATAACTATAGGGCTGAAGTTCAGTGGAATGAGTTTTTTGAAATCTGATTTTATATGGAAGCATTTTGGTTATAGGATGTTGGTCTGTGCATAAGTAATAATGCTTTATAGATTCATCTCTTGTTCTGGTCCTTATTAGTTACCCACTTATCCTAGTAAAATAAAAATTGCAATTTTCCCATTGCTAATTAACTCGATAAGCTTCTCATTTATTTGGGTTTGACTTTTTCTTGAATCAACTTATTCGTGTTCTGTTCCCTTATCTGGCACTGTTTTTCTAATAAATATATTCGACAGTTGATGGATTTGTGAGATGCGAGAAATGGATGCGGAATGATGTTGTAGATTCCAAAGAGTCTAGGACAACTTCATGGTTCAAGAGATTTATAGGACATAAGCAGAAGCCTGAAGTAACCTGGCCATTCCCTTTTGCCGAGGGACGATTATGTATATTGACTGTGCAAGCTGGTGTTGATGGCTTCCATATAAATGTTGGGGGTCGGCATATAACCTCATTTCCTTATCGTCCGGTATGTTATTGAAGATGGAAAACCTTATTTTTGCCTCTTATTGCAATTCTTTTTAATCTCATTCAGTGGTAAAAATATAAACCTTGCAGATCTAGACAAATCCGTTGACCATAGAAATGTTTAAATTTGGAACTTTCGTTGTAGCTTTTTTTCAGACTCGTTAAATCCTTTTACATTTTTTTCATGAACTAACTTTTTCCTCTCCCCTTCTGCTTTTGTGATTACTTTTCTTTCCACCCGGTATCTTCAATGAATTGTTTACTCTCAGGCTCTGTTCTTTTCTTCTAAATGGAAAACGACTAAACAGAACTGAAACTTATTGAATAAGCACTGAATTGATCTGAAAATTATTGAATTAGTATTGAACAAAATTGAAACTTATTGAATATTGCACTGAAACTTATTGAATAAGTACCGAACTAAACTGAACAAGCTTAGCGAATAACTGCTGAACTGAATGAAAGATAAGTTGAAAAGAACAGAGCCGTATTACCTCAGGTTGCTACTGGGAACTATCTTTTTTTTTTCCCTTGTCATTCTTAACTGTGATTGGCTGACTCAAGCTTAGAAATGATTTTGATAAAAACTTTGTGTACCTTCAGGGGTTCACCCTTCAAGACGCTACAGGATTAGCAATCAAAGGAGATATTGATGTGCATTCAGTTTTTGCCACCTCACTTCCTAGTTCACATCCAAGTTTCTCTCCTCGTAAAGTATTGGAAATGTCAGCCAAGTGGAAAGCTCCTCCTCTCCCAAAGAGTCCTATCAAACTCTTTACTGGAATCCTCTCTGCAACTAACCACTTTGCAGAGCGTATGGCAATCAGAAAAACTTGGATGCAATCAATGCAAATCAAGTCTTCGAGTGTAGTTGTTCGGTTCTTTGTTGCACTGGTAAGATTTTTAATTTCTGTTAGTGGGCAAATAATCATTTAAGAAGTAATTACTTTTAGGTTGCAGCATCTCAAATGCCACCAACGAATAGGGCGATATTGCTGTAATCATAATTTGCTTTATTATTACTTAATATCAGAGCTCGAGGAAGGAAGTGAATGCAATGCTGAAGAAAGAAGCTGCATACTTTGGTGATATTGTTATATTGCCATTTCTTGATCGGTATGAACTAGTGGTTCTTAAGACCATTGCTATCTGTGAGTTTGGTGTAAGTACACTTTATCCCTTGATATTATTCGATTATTCTCTGAATCAATTTGATAAGATTTCTTAGATATGGCTTGTGTATAGATAAATGTTCTGAATTGTCTGCTAATGTCCTTCAAATAGGTTCAGAATGTTTCGGCTACATATATCATGAAATGTGATGATGACACGTTTGTTAGACTGGACGCCATTTGTAAAGAAATTGAGGGTATTGCTCCCAAAAAGTCTCTTTACATGGGCAATCTAAATCTCTTACATCGTCCTCTGAGAACAGGAAAATGGGCAGTCACTTTCGAGGTACTTTTATTCTTGTTCAAAACTTATTCACAATATATGTTAGTTAGATGTTATGAAATTTTAATTGCTCATTACTGTTTATCATCCTCATTAGTTGTCGGACAAATGAAGCCTTTCACTTAATTTCTGGTTACTAAGTTATAAAAAATTCAGGCAACCGATAGGAAATCACATATATGTGGGAGTGAAACTGTGAAACTGAGAAGCAAAATCTGCCAGGTGGAATATATAAACTTTATGACACTAAGATATCATATCTAGTTCTGTAAGTACACAAAATGAACAAACACAACAATGTATTTTTCCTATTATTTTGTGCTTGCTCCTTTTTTAAAGCTAATTTATAAGGAAAGAGGAACACAAAATGGAAAGATCACACTAACTTCCTTGAAGAAGAAACCACTGATTACCTGATTAAGTTCCGAGATGCAAAATCTTGACCCTCAAATTAGCGAAATAGGATTTTGGATTGGAAGCATAAATGAATTCTTTTGACTCAGTATATACAGTTTATCCGCCTCAAGGGGTTCTTTTTTTCTTCCTTTTTACTGTTTATTTGGTTTTTTTCCCTGTCGACAGGAGTGGCCGGAGTCCGTATACCCACCTTATGCAAATGGGCCGGGTTATATAATCTCAGCCGACATTGCTAAGTTCATTGTTGCTCAACATAGCAACAGAACCCTAAGGGTTAGTTTCTCCATCTTCTCACACGAACCATTATTATCGCCTTATATAATATGACCGATTAAGAAATGATACATTTGCAGCTATTCAAGATGGAAGATGTAAGTATGGGGATGTGGGTGGAACAATTTAACAGTACAAACCCGGTCCAATACTCTCACATCTGGAAATTTTGCCAGTACGGATGTATGGAGAACTATTACTCGGCTCATTATCAGTCCCCGAGACAAATGATTTGCCTATGGGACAAGCTCGCTAAAGGTGCTGCTCATTGCTGCAATTTCAGATGACACGAGGCTAACTCGGGTTGAGCTTTGTTGAGCCTTTTTGAAGATTTTACAGTAAGTCAAGGATTTGAGCTTTGTTGAGTGTTTCTGTCCATGTGAGTTTAATATGGATGTGCAATTTAGTTTACATCCTTGGTTTTGGTAAATTATATGTTGTTGTAATGTTTGGGGAGCTAGGTCAAACTTGATACTAATTTAGAAGTTCATAGAATTTTTTAGTCTAATTAATATCTAATTTACTCAAACTACTTGTTTGTTATCATACTTCTAACTTTGTGTATTATTTTTTCCCCAATTTATCCGATATCTGGCATCGATGACTACATTCATCGAAATTCATGAAAAGAAAGTACAAAAGTTTATAAAAGAAATTATAAAACTACTTAAAACTTGAATATTATATTTCCTAAATTTTTTGTCACATAACTATAAAAGATAGATAATATAAACTAAAATAGTAAAAGAGAGCATCCATAATAATCTCCCTCATTTTCTATTACTAAAGTATAAAACCGCCGAATCAAAATTTTTACCATGTTTTGTGTATAAATAACTTGTTGACACTGCAATAGTAATTGCAGCAGCTTCCTTTTTCCTCTTAGCCTTAGACCTGTTTTTTTCATCTTCAATTTGATTCAGTTCAGTTAAGGTTCATTCAGTTCAGGTCAAGTCCATTAATTCTAATTGAAAAAGTAATGTAAACAAATTAAGTTAAGTTAAATTAAGTTCATTTCAGTTAAGTTTAGTTCAGTTAAGTTCAATTCAGTTAAGTTTAGTTCAGGTTTTAGAAATTGAAGAGAACAGGGCCTTAGTCTTACATTCAAAAGTTTCCTTCCAACTTCCAAGCAAACCCTGAGATGTAAAATCGACAAGTCTTTGTTATTTCTTTAGAATATTAAGCAGCAAATATTCTAGAATTAGAGCAAATTCCAAATGAGAAAATAAAAGAAGACATACTTTTCCACACCTTAATTTATTCAAATTATACATTCTTAAGAAAGGACAAAAGTCTGTGTTGTAATCCTAATTTCTGGCTGCACCAACCAATAATATATTAATATGCGTTGAATTTGGTCAAATAATCAACTAATCTTTTCAAAGACTTGGTCCATTTTTTGAAATTAGTACAAACAGACTAGTAAACCAGTGCACAATTTTTTGTCCAATCAAGATTCCCAGAAACTGAAAAAAGAATTCTTCAACCTTCCATTAATGTCTATATAAACCTTCCCTATTAAATTATGTGTTTCAGTATTCAGTTTGAAATCACAGATCAATCTTCCATTGCTTCCAAAACCCGAAATGGAAATGTCTCCGTATAGACCGGTATCTGCAGTTACCCCAAAGACACCGAGAGCAAATAAGGCGAAACGGGCTTACAAAATGAAGCTACATGTCAATCAAAAAGGCTTTTACAGCCAAGTACCATCGTCTTTTATGCCACGCATTTAAGCGAACAAAACGCCTTTCAACAGTCAAAATCCATCACCTAGAACTTCAAAAAAAGCATGAAAATCGGGTGAAACCTCGTAAAACATTAGGCAATTTGCTCCTGCCTCGAACCGCTTCTTATTTCATTGACCAAGGCGATAAAATGACTCCAACTTTGTCTCCTAAGGAAAACATGTCGACCATGTGGCGGGAAATCCATGGTTTGACCAATTGGGATTCCCTACTTGACCCGCTTCACCCGTGGGTCTGGCGAGAAGTTGTCAAGTATGGAGAATTCGCTCAGGGGACTTATGATGCATTTGATTTCGATCCTCTGTCGGAATACTGCGGGAGCTGCCGGTACAACAAGAAGAAACTTTTTGGAGAGCTTGGCCTAACAAAACATGGATATGAGGTTAAACGGTACATTTATGCAATGTTGCATGTCGATGTACCCGAGTGGCTAGCCAAATCCGACACTTCATGGAGCAAGGATTCCAATTGGATGGGCTATGTGGCGGTGAGCAATAACGTGGAGTCAAAAAGGATTGGGCGAAGAGACATTATGGTGGCTTGGAGAGGCACGGTGGCTCCAACTGAGTGGTTTTATGATCTTAAAACGAAGCTAGAGCTTGTTGACGATAACGGAGATGAAGACGATCGAAATGACATTAAGGTCCAACACGGGTTCCTTAATGTATACAAATCCAAGGGCGAGTTTACCCGGTACAACAAGTTAAGTGCATCGGAACAAGTCATGGAAGAGATAAAAAAAGCTTGTCAAGATTTACCGAGGAAACGGGGAAGAAGTAAGCCTAACAGTAACAGGTCACAGCTTAGGCGGTGCATTAGCCTTACTTAATGCATATGAAGCTGCAACTTCGATTCCTGGGTTATTCATTAGTGTCATTTCCTTTGGTGCGCCAAGAGTAGGAAACTTCTCATTCAGGAGGAAAATCAATGAACTAGGAGTGAAGATTCTTCGAGTTGTTGTGAAGCAAGATATAGTACCGAAAGTTCCTGGTATTATAATCAATGATATTCTAAACAAAGTAAGCAAAATTACTTCAAGATTAAATTGGGTTTATAGGCACGTAGGGAACCAGTTGAAGCTCGACGTTTTAGCCTCACCCTACTTGAGGCGGGACTATGACTTACACGGGTGTCATAATTTGGAGGTTTATCTGCATTTGTTAGATGGGTATTTGGGGAAAAACATGAACTTTCGGTGGAATGCAAGGAGAGATTTGGCTCTGGTAAATAAGGGGAGTAATATGTTGATAGAGTCGCTTAGAATACCCAAGTGTTGGTATGAGTTGCCACATAAAGGGCTCGTGTTGAACCAATATGGAAGATGGGTTAAGCCATGTAGACAACCCGAAGATGTGCCTTCTCCTTCCAGTGCTGAAATGTCTTCCCCTTAATTTTTCTCCTTTTTTATATATATTAGATTGTTAATGTATTGGCTCAAAGTGTGAAGATTCATATTCTTTTTGGTTTGTCTTCATCAATTCGGAAGCATACACGAGTCTTTTTTCAGTTTTCAAGTTTCACTTGGAGATCTATAGAGCTGCTCTTATTGAAGGTGTTGTGGAATTAATCGCTTAGAGATTTTTATTCTTAGATATCTTACCCCCTAAAACCAAAGAAAAGCTTTAACTGTGTAAAACAACTGAGCTTATCGTATGAAGCGAGTATAGTGCGGAAAAAAGAGTTATAGAAACTATTCAAACAACCATACATAGTTGAAGCTACTGAACACATGCTGCATTATAAACAACTAAAGAATGATACAATTCTAACTTATATTATGCTGCAACAGTCAAAATGTAACGCAAGAAGAACATATATTAAAACAATTGCATTAAGCGAATAGTAATCATAGATACCTAATTTGAGCTTCAGGGCATGGAGGAGTTGAAATTTGTTCCATGTTAGGAACTCTGCATTTGTCGTGTTAAGAATTGTTGTTAAAAAAGCTTCCAAAGAGTCCCTTTCAGAACTGAAATTCCTCAGTTTGCAGCATAACATGGCATAGTGACCTGCCAGATATAGAACTGCCCGCTCGGATATACCCACAAATATAGTATTAACTGTAAACAAGAAGATTTATGTAAGATCATTTGATCAGTGTTCAATTAGACCTCTGAAACTACTCTCGGATGAATCTTAGAAGATGAAACGAGTTCAACGCTGCTAAGCTTCAGCTATTTCAGGATCCAACTTTTGAATTTTCCAATGGGTTTCATCTGTTCTATGGGCTGCACTAATGCTACAGAATGGATCGACCTGCAATGCCAAAGAACACGCAATTAGAGAAGAAATCACGAATTGATCAACATTCAATTTTGTTTTGTGCAGTTGTTTTTACTTTCTGCAATTGTAAAGAACAATCGCTGAGAAGTATAAGGCCAAATAATCGTCTTCCTTCTTTGAGCAGTTTTTATTCATCACTATTCTCTCTAAAATGGAGGTGATCACAATTTTCATCACAAAAGAAATATTTATGAACTTGTAACATTTTTCTCTTTCACAAAAGAGAAGAAATATACTACAGAAGATCAGTATTAGGACTTGTAACTGATGAATAACTGCCTTGTTATAAGTGGTGGATAGGCAATTTTTCCTACGAACACTTTGAACGTATATGATACATATAAAAAGACTTGTGAATAAATAACATTATGAGCTGTTATAAGCACATAGGATCCTATCTTCAGCTTTGAAGCTCGAGCTCCATAACATCGGGTACAAATCCCGACGTTCTCAACAACTTTGTCAAACCCCTCAAGATTTGTATAAATTAACTGACTCTGGCAACCTTTCATCTAAAGAATAAAACTCAAACTCCATCATTAACCTCTATTAAACTACATCCCGGTAATTTTCTCAATCCGGTATCTCTTATTGCAACTTTCAGCCTCGCAACATCTTTCCACCTTCTAAGATCGCCATATATGTTCGAAAGCATCACATAATTTCCAGGGTTATTCGGCTCCAATTCAATGAGCTTTCGAAGTGCCAACTCAGCCAATTCGACATTTTTGTAAACCCGACATGCCCCAAGCAAGGCAGCCCAAATAACTGCATCTGCTTCCATAGGCATTTTGGCTACAAAATCCATAGCCTGAGCTAGATACCCGGCTCGGGCTAGCATATCAACCATACATCCATAATGCTCTATTTGAGGCACAATTGAATAATCAGCGGTCATCGATTGAAAATACAAAAATCCATCATCAATCAATCCCATGTGCGAGCAAGCGGATAAAGCGCCTATAAAGGTGATTCCATCTGGAGTTTCGCCTGAATTTTTCATCTGGGAAAACAAACTTAATGCTTCGGCTCCACGCCCGTGTATTGCTAATCCACCAATTAGGATATTCCAGCTAATCAAGTCCTTCCTTTCCATGCTTTTAAACACATTGAGAGCACTTTCCAAGTGACCACATTTCGCATAAATGTCAATTAAAGCATTCCCGACATATACATTTCCCTTATACCCATTACTTCTGGCATAAACATGAACCCATTTACCCAAATCGAGAGCACCCAATCGAGCACTTGCTGATAAAACCGTCACAAGAGTGGCATCATTGGGATCAATTTTTCCTTCAGTTAACATACTCTTAAAAGAATTCAAACCTTCAAAAGTTCACCATTATGTGCATAGCCTCCAATAAGTATATTCCACGAAAAGATATTTCTATCGTGCATTTCATCAAACAGTTTTTCCATAGCCTCAACATCACCCTTATTTGCATAACCGTTTAAAATTGTGTTCCAAGACATAATATCTTTGTTAGGCATCTCATTGAATAGCTTTCTCGCTGTTATCAAGTCCCCTGTATCAATATAACCCGAGATGATGGTGTTCCACAAGACAACATCCCGCTCAGGAGCCAAACCGAAAAGGCAGTTGGCATTTTCCAAATCATCACAGGCAATGAAGCCCTTGATCATAGCTGTCCAAGCAACCACATTTCTCTCCACCATCTCATTGAAGGCTCTGCAGGCGTCGCCTATCAATCTCCCACAA
Organism: Euphorbia celastroides; assembly: GCA_948291685.1. Classification (NCBI taxonomy): domain Eukaryota; kingdom Viridiplantae; phylum Streptophyta; class Magnoliopsida; order Malpighiales; family Euphorbiaceae; genus Euphorbia; species Euphorbia celastroides. The sequence continues at coordinate 349 of CAOJBJ010422928.1, read as the reverse complement.
GAATACAAATCAATCAACATTGTACCCACAAAAGGGTTCGCCCCGAATCCACCTTCATCACAGAGCAATGCAATTGTTTTCCTTCGGTGAAAGCATTGATCTTTACACAGGATTTTAGTACAATTGGGAAAGTAAAGCAGTTAGGCCGTGCATCCATGTTTTTCATGTCTCTAAACAAGACAATAACCTTGCGGTAACACTCATGTTGGGCGTAGCCCTTCAAAATGGAGTTCCAGGTAGAGACATTTGGTTGAGGAATTTGATCGAACACGTTGTGGGCATATTCCATTCCCTTCAAATTTGCACAAACTGCAATTAGCCTTGGAATGATATAATCATTGCATTCAAA
>CAOJBJ010421817.1:0-12109 GCA_948291685.1 Euphorbia celastroides | reverse complement strand
TAATTATTGTGGCATGAAACAATCTATCGCCACAAAATACAACCTTTTTGTGGCAAAGTACAGTTTTGCCACTGTAAGCTGCCATTTGTGGGGAATTTTTATTACGCCACTAACTTAATACTTTTAGTGGCGAATTCATTTTTGCCACTAGAATTTCCCCACAAAAAGTGCATTTTCTTGTAGTGTAAGCGCAAACTACCAAACCTAGTCAAGGAATTCGCAAACCGGTTGCCTTCCCTATATATATATATATATATAACACCAACATAATAAAAATTTGCATCATACCCAAAGGTGCTTCCCAATGAGCACACAACCTCCAATATACACATAAAATCCTATTCTGAAGCATATGAACAGCGTAAGTAGAATCATATTCTACCCAAAGTCTAACGTATCACAACGAAATAGCCCTCTCCACCGCACTAATGGCAGCCAGAAACTCCCAATGACAGACAAAAGAACAATCAATATGACCCACCCCAGCATTTCAAAAAATTCCACTATAACTCGTTAAATTCGGAGCCCCCAAAGTCGAACCATCTATGTTGTCCTTCATCCAATGCCCAACCAGTGACTTCAAACAGAAATTATTGCATGCTCGAATGTAAAATTGAAGCCTATTAAGAATAGCAATTTTTGAGGTCCTCCAAACGGAGCTGTAAATCAGCCAAGCCGTTCGTGTTAGTGCAGTTAGGCTCGACTCAATTAATAAATGAACAATTCGTGAACAAAATTTTTAACTCAAAATATAAATGAGTCGAACATGAATAAACTAAAGCTCGGCTCGAGAGCTTGTGAACAAACTCGATTGATAAGCAATTCATGATTCTTTTTAATTTTTTTCACAAGTAGTCAAGTACTAATTTTCTAGTTTTGTTATGGTGTGGATACGGCGAATCACAAAAGAGTTCATATCATTAAATATTCAATTTGATGGAATTGATTTATGGAGAACTTGATTTCAATGTTTTGTTGAGCTTTTTATTTTGCAGTATAATTTTTGAGTTCTTTTGCTTAGTTCAAATTTGATAAATTGAGACATTTGGATTTTTTATACTTTGACGAAGAGTATTATTAGTTTTACTTAAGGAATATTTTGTTAAAGAGTATTATTAATATTGTGAATGAAATGAATGAGTGTCCATTAATAACTCGTGAACAAATGAGCTTTTAAACAAACCAAGTTTAAATAAGATTTTCAGCTTGTTTTGAGCTCGGCTTGGGTCGTGTTCAATTAAAAGTTAAATGAACTCAACACGAACAGATCATAACTCAGCTCGATCCGGCTCGTTTACAGCCCTACGTGCAACCAAGTCTAAAAACTTAAGTTCCTTCGTAGTTTTCCAATTCAAACAAAGATAGTGCCCGACTTGAGGATTCACATCATAAAAATCGCTGAATTTTAAGCAGTCCAGACAAGTCTACACAATGAAATAACACCACATTTCAAATCCCATAGTTTGAGTACCACACCAACGAACACTGGCAGCTAAAAGAAAATCCTATATGCTACCGGCCCATGACATCAAGTGACCGAAAAATCAAATATGGACTTCCAAATCACTTCAGTAAAATTGCAAGACCAAAAAATGCTCAACGGACAAAATTCAACCCACATAGAACACACATTAACTTGAGAAAAGACTGATATCCAAATGCTAAATTGCATGCTCGGTCGGTTACCCGCCATGCCACTATTTCTAGCATAAAATCGCTCGGGGAGGAAAGGAGTTCCGAATAAAACCACACAAAGAAGGAACCATTTCAACATTCCAATGTAACATGGAGTGCACTTTCTTCACTAAAAAACCACAATCTAAGGAATCATGCAAGACAAAGATATGTGTGTTAGAAAGAAAAGTGACAACACAAATAAAATGGAGAATCAATTCTAGTCACCATTTTGCTTGTAATAATATATCATTCCTTATGGAGAATCAATTGACTTAGCAAGTAAAAAGGTTGGATCCTTATCCCATTTCCCTCTATTAAACAAAACAAAACCATTTTTCCATCGGCTACCAGCCAAGTAATATTATCTGGATGGAAGCAAATGACGATTCCTCAGTTTTGACATCGCAGGAGAGGATCCGTCGAAGACAAATCACTTCAACTTCACAAGAAAAGAGACAAGTTAAGCTCAGGTTTTTAATGTCCAAACAAAATGTGCAACCTATGATTGTTTGGTTTTAAAAAAATGAATTACAAATTCAAGATGGTATGTTTTGAGCCAGGACCTCCCACATCTACAAGCACCATCTATATCATTTAGTCTACATCACATTTGTGTCACGACTTTACAAAGTTTTTTTTTTTTGGAAGAAGTGAGAATATTGAATAGACTTGAATTGAAATCAACTTAGATAACTGGGACAAAACTAAATTGGACTTAATGGTGTGGACTAATTTTTTGTTATTCAAAGCTCAGAATCATAAAGTGATTAAGACATAGGCATTTCAACTGGATGACACCTAATTTGCATATTCTAGCTACTAACCTAACTCAAATTTATTAAGATCAAAGAAAAATATACAAAAAAAAAAAATAAATGAATACAAGATCAAGTGAACTAGAAAGTATTACTGCTATGAAGTTCATGAAAGTAAAAATCAATAAGAAAAGGCATGAGCATTGCCCGCAAATTCAAATGTATGTTATATGCAGGGGCGAATCCAAGGGCGGTCACGGGGGTTGAACTTCTAGAGAAAAAATAAACTCCCCATTAATAAGCTGCTAGAATTCTGCCATGGATGGGTTATTGAAGGAGATGAAAAGAGGAAGAAGACGACCTAACTGATGGGAGAAGAATAGAAGATGACAAGGTCCTCTTTTTACTACTTCAAAGCCCAAATGAAGAGGTCTTGGGCTTTTTTAAACTGCTAATTTGAAAACTACACCGTTTTGTTTTTATCTTCTATGGCCATTAGAGTTCTGTTTTACAAATTGGACCCACAAATCAAAAATTGCAGATTATTGCAACAGTACCTCGTCTACTTTCTTATTTCCAGATTCAAATTCAAAAGCAAATTAACTTCTATTTTTTATTTATTTTCTATTTTATGATTTAAAGGATAGAGTTTTTTCTGTAAATGAAAAATTTAATTGTGTTGAAATATCTCACATTGTTTGGCTAAGAGCATAAATGTTCCTTATATTGATAAAATAACCTTAACCCTTTAAGGTATCTTTTGGGGTTACATATGGGTGTTTAACATGGTATCAGAGCCATGGATAATTGTTGGGCAAACCCCGTGATGGGCTCATAATGAGACACCCGATGATATTCCCGCCCCGAGATGATGATTAGACATGCGGGGGTGTGTTGAAATATTCCACATTGCTTGGCTAAGAGCATAAATGCTCCTTATATTGATGAAACAATCTTAACCCCTCAAGGTGCTTTTTGAGGTTACATATGGGTGTTTAACAAATTGTTTGCCCGCATATGTGTATGGAGTTGTTTTTTTCTTTGATTATGTCAATCAATATCATTTCCAATATTTTTTCTTATATACAAAATATTTCCTACCATCTTTTCAATTGAAGTTATGTTCAATTTTACTTTAGTTTTTAAATATAAGAAAATTAAATTTAATTCATATTTTAACATATACCATGTAAGTAAAATCTTGACCCCCATAAGATACTAACCTGGCTCCACCACTGGTTATATGTTAGAACCAGTGCTCTTGATAAATATGTGAAACTGCAAGCTGCATTAAGGACAAGATGCAGAGACAATTCAAACATTCCAAACTAATAGACCATAGTACCTATTTATTTCAGGTTTTGAAAAGAGAAACTGTTGGAAAAAAGGAATGCCTGAAATATTTCTGAAGTCGCGTAATGCTTTCGGATTGACATAATTTCTGGGTTCTACCGAAACTTTCAACCGGTTAAATTAATTCAGAACTGTAAGAAAATTCTTGATGTTTGATTGTTGTAAAAATCAGAACCGAAAAATCTATCTTCATTACCAATGCGTTTAGTGTCTGTTTATAGCCATAATAGCAAAAGTCATGGCTCTTTGGGTAGAACTATGTCGAAAAGACATGTTTTTTCGCGTTTAGTCGTGTCCAAAAAGACATTACTTTTCGGAATCTAGAATTCAATTTTTCGATAAATTTCCAAAGGAACTATATTCACCAGAGTAAAAAATATGTCAAGCTGACCTAGCAGCTCGACCCCAGCCTGGGGCTCTTCCCTAGGACCCCGCGACCTGGGGACACTGCCCCTGAACTCCCCGCAACATAATTTGTACAAGCGTGCACTACTCACTCTCCCTTCTTGTTCGATAAAATTACAGGCACACTAATAAACTAGTTGATCCAGTTACACTAATACTAACAAAAACAACGTAAGTGGAGTCACAATCGAACCATAAGATGTTTCTTTTCAAAGGCTTTCTTTACAGTAAAATAGCTTATTGAAGCTCTGCAAGGATAACAAAAGAATCCTCAAAATGGAAAGAGAAACAATCCAAAGCTTTTTATACTAGTTCTTAGTGATTTAATTAATGTTTGTTTGTGGTACAAAGTTATATAAGCGCTTTGTATCGAGTTTAAAAGTGGTATAAGAACCTGCACAAGAAAAGAAAATAATGCATTTTAGAAAATTAAAAGTTATTATAGATACCTCCATGAAAATATGTTAAAGATACGCCCGGTTCATCCGAGCCCACAAAATTATTAGGTAAACAAGGCTTGAACTAACATGTTGATTCAGAATATTGAGTAAGCCCAAGCTGATGATATATGTCCACACTTCCTTGATCATTTTTATCATCAAAGATAGTAATGATCTTTGTCTAATAGCTACAATGAAGGCCAACAAACTCTGTAATCCTTTGCTTTGTTTTTCAAATATGCGTGAAAGCCTCCTCCTCTCTTGCACAGAGGATTAGTTTGATTTACGAACTCGATACCGCTTTAAAAAGTTATAGGCATCAGTGCATGGAAGAGGACCTTCCGGGACCTAGGCGGAAATTAATCGGAGCCTACACTTCGACCTAAGTGAAGTTTAATCAGTATTATATTTTATATATTTTAAATTTGTTGAAATAATGAATTTACGTATGATGTGAACTATATACAAATAATATAAATTTAAGAAAAAAATAAATTATGTATTGATAATATTTATAAAAAAGAAAAAGAAAATAGATCCTAATTGGATGATAGAAACGCCCTCATTTCTAGCATATAGTACACATTTTTTAGTTTAAAAATACTTTGTCCTACCTCAGTTTTACAGGGGGGGAAAAGAAAGCTACTTATTATGTGTAAAACTTTTTTAATTGTGTTTATTATAATTATTGACATCTTTACATATAGAGTTTATGTGTCACATAGTAAAAAGATAAATTGGAAATTGACAAATGGTAATAAATGGGCCTAACGCATAGGAGTGCCCTAGGAGTCAATGGCAGACGTTAGGCGGAAATTTTTAAAACAGTGTTATACTTAATATGTTCTTATTTATTCTTATTCACTCTTCTCATTTTGGAAATTAGAGGTCGGATTTCCTCGCGCTCTTATTTTTCTTTTGCGTGTTGATTTGTCACTACAACATTTGTCAAGTCATAATCCTAGTGATCCTTCTTAACTTTCTACTACATAGTTCTAAATATTGAATCATTTGTTCAAATCCTCTAATACTTAAGTCATGCACAGACAACACAGGACAAACCGTGAAACCCATACTAATATCGTTATCTTCTTGTATCGAACCTCTTTCAAAGGAAGTTGACTTTGATTTTACGATTTCTCGTGGCATAAAATTATTTAAAGGCTACTTGTGGTCCAATCAGCAATCTCAAGGCATAAAGTTACACATTGGATTGATGTTTCCAAAATTCAATTAATGTGGAAACTTTGTTTCTTTAGTTTAAAGTTGTTTTTGGAAATCCATCACAGACTAAACTATAGCCATTAAATTTAATCAAAGTTAAAATGAACATAACTTTAGGACTTTACAACCACCCCAAACTTTAATAAAGGTCAATACATTAGGGAGTTGAAGATGATCAAGTTACAGAAAAGCACCGACTGTGGAGTTTATTAAATTAAAGGAGATTAACATGGTGATACATGCAATTAAATAAAGCGAATTAAGAAAATCTATTTGGCTCGGTCAAGAATGATATCGAAGCCCATCTCAGTAGGGTCAGTAGCCTGGAGTTCGTAATGAATCCCTTCTAATACTCTCCTCAGTCCATCTTTGGAAGTTGCATATAACATTTTGGCCCTTATTCTTGATGCTGTTGGTGCCCTGCATTTTCCTTTTAATTATTACTCTAACCACCTTTCTTTTATAATTCATACATATCTACCTATATATCAATAATTGCTATATATGTTACATCAATCATTTAATAAAAGTGCAACTACAAGAATTTGGAAGAGTGAACTAATAACATCCCTAATTATTGATTATATAGGTGAAACCGATTTCTAAGAATTATCCTTTACTTTCTTCTCAAAAGATTAAGCATTTGGTTTCCAAAAAAAAAATTTTGCTGGACTCGGATCAAAGACTTCTAAAAAATACAAAGTCAATTATAATCATTAGAATAAGATACACTACTACATATTAGAACAAATGCAACAGCATTTTAGGGTTACATTAGGTGTGATAACTGTTACAATAGGTCAGTTTACTGTTGCATTAACCAAAACCTGGCTTTTGCATATACTGGCCTTGCATTAGATCTAATGCAACGGTTCTTATTACCTAATGCAACGGGTATGGTTTGAAGTATGAAATCGTTGCATTAGGAGTACCTAACGCAACGGCTGCCATTGCAATAGGTAACATCAAATGCAACGGCTGCCATTGCAATAGGTAACATCAAATGCAACGGCAACCGTTGCTTTAATTTCCCCTAACGCAACGGTATGTACAACCAAATGCAATGGCAGCCGTTGCATTAGGGGTACATGATTCAATGGATGCCACTATCATTGCACTAGACTTCACCGTTGCAACTATCATTGCATCAGGTACAACCGTTGCATTTGAGTGTTACATTAGACACAACTGTTGCATTTGAGCGCCGCAATTGTTCAACTATGTAGTAGTAATGTTTCACGAAATATGAGCATTTTTATAAGATGGTGTAAATAATTAAACGATTTAAGTTTTTCAATTGTATCTTGGCTTGGGCCTATATTGAACTCTTATCCCCGCCTTTCTTACAGTTTTTTTAAAGATGTGAGTATATACTTTCTAAAAACTGTGTTATAAATAGTCTTAAAATAATTCACCAGTATCAAACTTATAAATTTTGGAGCTATCAACAGTCAAAATGACTATTATATATCAAGATTGAAAATTGATAATCATCGGCTTGAGAACACCAATTAATGATTGCCCTTGTTTCTCTCTCACTAGATCATTCACCAATCTCACTGGACCGCCTAACATATCAACCATAATTTTAATTTCTACATAATGAATCAAATTCGATGGACCATTTTTCTATAATTAAGTAGCTAAATAATGTCACTCCTGAAAATTTAATAGAAAGAATAAATGATACGACCAATGCAAACAAATAGGAATTCGCGACGAGTAAAAACGAGGACGGACCAGGCAATAAAGAAGATCTTGCTTTTGCGGCAATTATCGACGGTGACAAAGTCGAAATCAAAGACGGCGTATCTGCAATCATCGCCGGGCAAGGACGCCACCAGCTGATCGTAGCCGTCGCCTGGACCTCCGACCTTATCGACGGTCACCAATTTGGATTTCTCGTCGATCTTGAATACTATAAATCTGTGCACTTTTTTCCATTTCATATCCATGAATGAGTTTTTGCATTCATCTGCCACCCACATCCCAGTTGTCGCCTATAACACACAATCATTTTTTCTTAATAATACAAAGGAAAACATTCACTTAGCCGTCATAGATTCAGTCTTAACCGCTAAACTAAAAACACGTTTACAGTTAGAACGAAAATGGATTAGTGAATTGATTATTAGAAAGGAAGAAAAGAATACCATCTTGAAAGCCATGGCCATTGTTGCTGGTGAAGGGATGGGCTATCAGAGAGCAAAGAGAACAAAGTAGTGGGAATTTCAGTATCAAAGAGCTCCTTATATAAACTGTTTCTTTCTATTTGACCTTCTACTCACTCTTTTATTACAACTCTATCCCTACCTTCTTAATTGTTTTTTTTTTTCTATATTTATATGTATAACTTGTAGCACATAAAATATTCATAAATTAATTATATTTCAAAACCGGTAAGGTAAATTCTAGGGTTCCTTTCATTTTTGCATAAGAACAATTAGTCTGCCTTTTTTTTTACTACGAGGTGTCCTGAGAATTTCAACTGTGGGCGGCACTTTTAAGTCATGTTAGTCTGTCTTTTTTTAATACCTCTGGATAAGTGATGTATAATTTAATCAAATAATGAAAATGGATAAAGTATTGGGTGCATTGTAAAATCAATGTAACTATAATTCACACCCTTGAAAATTATTATCATAACAAACATTTCTGGCTATATATAAGCACATACAAATTTTCACAATAATACCTATTTCTAAATCAATTGGTTACCAAATATTATGGAGAGACGTTAGTTGATCATCGTTAGCCTATGCAAAGAATATCAAACAAATTAATGTAACGTGATTTTCTTTAATAATTGGTAAATTGTTGAAGAGGCTGAGTTTCGAATCCAAGACCTTTCACCAACATGTTGGAAGGTGTACCACTTGACCAAAGGTCAATTAATATTAATGTAACATGATATAACACTAAATCAGAAATAATCAGAACAACATGATATATATTGATAATTCTATATAAGAGAAATAGCCAGAGAAAGAGATGAAGTGTATATTAAGATATTCCAAACATTGGCAATCATTTAACGGTTTGATTAGCAAGAGATAAGTCTAACAAGAAAAAAGGTAATTGGGCCACTATACAGGTTGATTTTGGTAATCTGGTCTATTTCCCATTCTTGAATGGATAATGATATGGCAAAAGTTTCATTTTAAATATGTTTTATAAGTAAAGTACATTATGTATTCAATAATAATTCTTATATTTAGAAAAAAAAGGCAAAAACATTGCTCACTGATTATGGTAAAGCCAGATTAAAACTAACTGTTAACTCATGTTGTTTTTTATAAAATCAATGCTGGCTGACAGTCCACTTTCTTCATTTACGCAATAATTATCATATAGTAATTATTAAATTACACAGACTTCCATCATTGATTAGAATTGTCTTCTTTACTTCCCTTAATTATCTTAAGACTGGATAGCTTCATACATGTCTAGATTGGTAGAAAAATTATAAAGTTAGTTCTTTTGGAAAGAAAAAATACAATGCATTTTTAGGATTTCATGACAATAAATAAAAATAATTTAAATGTAATCAAAGATTATGGTTGCATTATACGGAATTGGCAAGGATTTTTTTTTTCAGTGTGGTAAGTTTTACTTTATAGGGAAGGTAATGTTTTACTCGTAGAAATCATGAGTTGCAGGGAAGCACTTAATTGGTGGAAGATCCAACACTCAAATTAAGTTGTTTTGGAGATATTTGAACATGTGATAGTTTTTTACTTTTTCTTACAAAACTGCTACATGTAATAAATAAATAAATTATTGAAGTCCATGGCAGTCAATAAAATTGAAAAAGAACTATAAACCAAAACATTGATAAATTTCTAACGAAGATTTCTAACAGACCAACACTTCAAAATAGAATTCTAATAATAGATGGTAAATTCAAAATAGATTTAGTATAAATTTGTACACCTTCCAATGTGTTGGTGGGAGGACTGGGGTTCGACTCCCAACCTCTTCAAGGATTAATAATTATTCAAAACAAAAGATTTAGTATAAATTTCTAATAAATAAGAATTTCAAATAGTGTATGACAAACGTTTGATAAATTTTAAACAGATGTCTAATTTATTAATTTTTTTTAATAAAACTGAGGATATGAAGGAGCTTAGTAATCTGTTAGAATCTATTAGGAATCTACTAAAAATCTATTATGTATCTATTGAAAATATAGCATATGTCTCAAACAAATGTATATTCAATGGTTAACGTTCATCTAACACATATCTAACATATTTCTATTATATCTATAGTGTTTCTCGTTTCATGAATGAGTTGTATAGACATATCTAATTTGTGCACTCTTGATTTTTTTTTATATTTATCTCAAATTTGAGTGATTTTCGTTTCCACGTATTTCCAAGACATAAATGAATATATATGTTCGTCGGGAAATTAGCTGACATATTTCATTCATTGGTGCGAAATATTGATTGAAGTTGATATATAAACTATGATTTTTCTTTGAAGTTGATGGATAAACCATGATTTTATGGCTTAGAATTTATGTGAAGTTGGGTTAATTAAATCTCATTCTTAGAAAAGAAATAGTCTCATATATGTTATAAATCTAGTAGATGTTCTAAACATACCCATATTTAGTGTTAGTTTCACATTACTTTCCTAAACTGCTTTCACCAAAAAGCTTCATCTTCCAGATTATGGAGAAAGTAACAAAGTTTGATTTTGAAAAAACTGACTTGACAGTTTTTAATTATATAGTATAAAGTATCAAAGTGCATTCAGGGTCATTCCTACGTTCTTTGGGGCCTATGGGCGAGATTAAAAATGGGGCCCTATTTATGAATAATTTTTTTAAAAAATGACATATATAATATTAAACTTCTATTACAACATTTGATAAGAGATCAAACTAAAACATTAAATTTCATGTCATAAAATAGAAAATAATATTATAGCTAAAAAGTTGTTATTTCTAAATGTAAATTTGGTAATGCTATGCTCTAAAAAAATGTTCAATACATAGAGCGTTAAGACAATTTTTGGTGAAAGAAAAAATAAAAAGTTAATTATAGGTAATAAAGAAAAATGATTATGATATGGGAGAATAATAGCAAGATTAATTACCTTGATTTTAGTTTTAAAAATTTAACAGATTAAAGAAAATATTAAGAAAAAGAAACATTAAGAAAAAAAATGGAAAATAGAGAAAATAACGAGATAAAATTTTAATTCATTAATTAACGTTCTTTATTTATTTTATAATTCAAATAAAGCCCGACTTTAACTAAGTGATTATTTTAGTTAATAGTTTTTTTTTTGTTTTTAATATTTTTTTTATAATGGAAAGACTTAATTAACTAAACTCTAATAAATAAAAACAATTTAAATGTTACTGAAAAGGACCCTTTTTTTCATTGAACCCCGGCCGTCACCGCCCCCCCTGAGTGCATTGTTCAAAGTCAAAACTAATGTTTTATGAAATATTTGTAAGAGAAACTTACTGAAACAAAAGCTAGGACAGCAATATCAAATAGACTCTTAATAATTCAAGTTTGCATAATGCATATCTAACATGATTCTGTTAAATGTTTACTTTTTTTTTTCATGTAACGGCTGAAAAAAAAATCGTTTCTTTCGATGAATAACTCAAATTGGAGTTATTCTTGTTTTTTGTGGATTACTAAGACTTAGATGCAAATATAATTAAAGGAAAATTTTGCCAGATTTTTTACCTTGTTACTTATTTTTTTTGCTAACGTTGATAAATCAATTCTTTTTTTTTTTTTTTTTTGAAGAATTGATAAATCAATTCTATTTTTGTGCAACTTTGATTTTGAGCGTTCTTGGTTATTGTTAGTATAATTTGAGTTATACGAAATAAAGTTCTGTGATTTCAGTGCATTATAATTTTGAGACAGTTAATGGTTAAAAAATATTTTGCCAAATTCACCGAGTTTTGTAATTTTAGAATATTTGAAGTTGATTAGTGAAATCTAATTTCTAAAAACGAAGTTATTCAATTTAAAAGTATTAAACATCTATGAAAAATGTTAGTTCTAAATAGAACCGAAAAAAAGTTGCAATAATAAGTATAAGCAAACTAAGTTAAATAAAGAAGAAGCAACCCAGAGGCATAGTAAAATAAAAATGTAGGAGAATAAGGTGGTCCTTTGTTATTGGATCACACATCCATATCCCTTCTTTATTTCTCCTACATATCTCTCTGTTTTGGTGTTACTCTCCTTTTTATCAATGTCACTTCGCGTAAAA
>CAOJBJ010421768.1:0-10200 GCA_948291685.1 Euphorbia celastroides | reverse complement strand
AACAATATTTTCGACTTTTAACTGTAAATTTTCTTTTCTGATATATTTGTAAACTTTGGGGAGGATTTTAGAAATACGATGAAATTTAGGATTGGAGAAGTATGAGTAGGAAAATTGTTGTATAAAATGATAGGTTCAGGTTGATAATTTTAAAGTTTGTGGGTCACTTAATAGGTGTATATTATTATTAACTTCTAATCCTTTTTCCCTTCGAATTTGATACCATTCTTTAGTCATGTCCATTGAAAGCAGTAACAGATTTATTTATTTCTACCATACATAATAAATATATGTGATATCTATTATATGTGTGTGTAATTCTGAAGCATTTTTTTTATAGTTTTTTAAACAAGATGACATTAGCAAATAATTCTCTGTTTGATTCATTACTTTTCAGCTTTGACACAATCCAACAAGATCACTCAATGAACAGTCAGTCACACACATGCATAAAAGAAGTGTCTGTACATTCTTCAAAATTTTAGACATTTATTTATGGGAAAGTTAGATATTTGATTACATTAAACAACTAGTCTTAATTGTTTTTAAGATTCAGAATATCAAAAACAAATATGCAGGTTATTTTTAAGACTCGGTTTTGTTTTTACTTTTTATAAATGCTACCACCAAAACGTTCAAATTTATAGACAATGATGGAAAGAGGTTTATTGTACTTGAACCAATACAGAAATGTGAGGATAAGAAGAATATCGAACCTCTACTTTTTAATTGAGAGCGGACAATTCCTGGTTTTTACGAACTTGTTTAACTTATTTTGCGAGGATTTTATTTTATTTTTTCCAAACAATTTATGCTATGGTGGTAAAAAATGAAGCTTAATTGGAGTGGTGCATATGAAAAAAAAATTGAATCGAAAATTTTAAACCTATATGTCAAACGAACAGTTGGTGATCAACATATTTTCCATTTGTGCACGGAGATTTATTTTTCGTGTGACGAGTTTAGATCACGTTTGTTTGCAAGAAAATAACGTGTAATGGAAAATATTATATAAAAAAAATATTATGTAAAAAAATAAAATATTTTCCTATGTTTAGCTACATCACTGTAAAATATTTTTTTATGTTTGTTTATATTTTCTGGAAAACATTTTTCAACTACAAACTAAAAAATTTAATATCATTTTTTAAATCTAATATATATTGATAATTATTACATGGATTAATTAAATTATATTAAAATATCAATGATCTTTGAGTTGATTTATTAATATAGAAATTGATATAGACATGGGAAGTGGATGTGGTGGTAGTGTCGGAGAAAGTAGTGTTAGTGAGCTGGGGGTAACGATGGTGGTGTGATGGTGGTGGTGATGGTAGCGAGTTAGCAGTGACGGCGACAGGTGGAGAAAGCGGTTGTTGTGGAGCAAAAAAGTAATGATGGTGGTGGTGGTGCCCACGACAAGATGGAGTAAGTAGTGGTGATGAAGTGGAAAAAATGATAGTAGTAGTAATGGTGGTGGGGTGAAGCAAATAAAAGTGTGATGGTGGTAGTAAAAAGATGAAGTAATAGTAAAGGTGGAATGGAAGAAGCGATGACAATAATGGTGGAGGTGGAAGGGCGACGAAAGAGGAGTTGGTGGTATCAAGGTGTGAAGAAATTAATGATAGTGAAGTGAAAAATGTAGTAAATTTATAGGTGTGTGTTGAAGAAGTCGAGGAGGTAGTTCATTAATTTTTTAGTGGAAAAACATTTTCATTTTTTCTATTATATTTTTCAGTTAATTTGGAAAATATTTTTTTTTCAAGTCGAACGGATGCCGAAAAATTGGGTAAGCATTTTTCTATAAAATGTTTTATGGCAAAGAAATGGAGCCTTAATTTGGGTGGGCGTTCCCTTACCTACTAATTTATATCTGATTTTCTGAAAAATAAATTCATATAGAAAGAGGACTTTTTGGTTTAACTACAAGTCTACAATTGACCGAACCCAAGGGGATGTGTTTCACAACATTGGCTCTTGTATTAGAATAGTGCTAATAATTTATATGCAAGGCTGCTATGCAACCAATTTATTTATTATTATAATAATACAGTTTGGATTTGAAACTAAGCAACAATGAATGTTGTTATTGAGACGAAGGCGACGACAATAATAATTCCCACCAAAATGGCTTCTCTAAACCTGGAATTTCAATTTCAGTTGAATAGATACATTGCATTTGATGGGCTACAAAGTCAGAGAGACAAAATCGCAATTAATATTATAATTCTTACTCATCAAATTGATTGATTCTCATCGTAAGATAATACTCTTTAAGGAAAAGCCATATGGGAGCAGTTAACTAACAAAAGATAAATTGTTGAAAGATTAATTTTGCGAAATTGTTTAAAACTAATCAACTTGTAAAAATAATGGAAAAGTAAAGTTACAATTGTAATTGGTTTGAATAACGGGCTCTTTATACATTATCTAATATCTATAAGGTAAATTTTAAAACACGGCTAGTTTTAGAACTAGCCGAAAGGTTGCAAAGTGGTGCCCGAATCTTTTGAAATCGTTGTGCAAAAGACTCTTTTCCAACTTAATACCAGGGAATATAAATTGGTTGCGGGCATTATTTTGTTTTGATCGGGTGTTTATGTTGGTTAAATGCATTTGGGCTTTCTAAACTTGTCTCTGATTGTCTCTCGTTTCCTAAACTTTCAAAAGATTCTCACACCCTCTAAACTTGAAAAAAGTATCACTTTACCTCCTTCTACATATAAAAATGCACCAATTTGCTCCTCTAGAAGCCACATATTAGCTTCTAATTGACTTGACTTCTCAAAAAAATTTCTAATCAGAACTTGACATGTATAATTATAAGGTTTCAAGGTACATTTTAAACAAGTTTAAGAGATCGAGAGACAATTTAAAATAAATTCAAAAAGTCCCGTTGTATTTGGCCGTTTATTTCAATTGTAATTACGATGACACTTTTATTATTAATGAATTACTTACTCGTGATTGGTATTGTTGGTTTGATTGCTTCAACACTTTGTTCTTAAACCTTCTTTTACCTGGATCTGTTTATCAATTTCACATATGGAATTCTATTGAAGCGCAAAAATTTGAAAATATATTGTTACTAAATTAAGTCTATTCATTTTATTTTGAGTTTTTGACTCAAATCCTCAACTTTTATTCCTGTAGAAGTTCTATGGAATCTGGAATTTGTATAGAGCATGAGGTTTTATTGACTAAATTATACGCTTTGTAAAAAAATTATTTACTACTTTATTTTCACTATATATTTCTATAGAAAGTTTATGAAAAATCCATATAACCTACAAACTTTTTCCATATATTTATAGAGTATTATCGATGTTTTTGCAAGACAAATGCAAAATAAAGTAAAAAATATAAAAAGAAAAAGAAAAAAAAGATAATGAAGGTTGTTGGTGGGGGCTGTTCAAAGGGGGGACGTGAAAACAAAACTAAATATCGTCAAAAATTTACTAGCACAAAAGTTTCTTATTTTGAATAAAAATATAAGGGAGATTCTAAGGTGACTTTATTTTAAACAAAGTTACTTTAACTTTGTTAATCTCACCATTGATTGTGTGGGGTCTACCACTAACTCAATGGTGAGATTAACAAAGTTATGCTTACAGCTCAAAGGAACAGTTTTTCTCACCGTTTTCCGTCAATCCCGCTACGGCCTCCTGCACCCTCAGATCCCGCTATCGCTGCCGCCCCCTGCTCCTCAGATCCTGCTATCACTGGCCGCCGTCTTCGCACCACCTCCAAGATTCGCCGACGAGAAGCTTGCAAATCCCCTCACCGATGAGAAGACCTGCAGTGTAGATTCTTGATTTGTTGAGTTATTTTGATTAATTTGATTTGAGTTTGGTGAAAATTCGGGTTTATGAACGTATATGTTCAAGTTTAGTTGTTTGTTTAGCTTAGGAATCTTTTGATATGTTTAATGTGTCTGAAATTTTGGGCATTTGTTGTAATTAAAACATTGTTGTTCTTTGATTGTAGTGATGATAGTGCAAATGGTCCAATTTGTATTAGCACCTTCTACTCTTACTGTGTGGTGGTCCTTTTTTGTGGATATATGTTGTCTTTAGTTTCTGCCTTTAGTTTTTGTTCTCATATATCATTTGTTGTTCTCCATTTTTTGTGGACATATACTGCCTTTGGTTTATTTGTTTGGTTTAATTGAGATTTCCAATTTGCGAATATGTTTTAGTTTCATTTTGTGAACTTATTAAGAGCTTTCTTCATTCCAAAAAAACCTATAATGTTTTGTAATTATCTATAATATTCTTTTATAAACCTATAATGATCTATAATGTCATTTTGTTAATCTATAATTATTTATAATGTCATTTTGTAAACCTATAATGATCTATAAGGATCTATAATTTCATTTTGCAAGCCTATAATATTCCATCCTATAATAATCTATAATGTCATTTTTCGAACCTATAATAATCTATAATGTCGTTTTTATAAATCTAAAACGATCTATAATGATCTATAATGTCATTTTGTAAACTTATAACGATCTATAATTATCTATAATGTTATTTTACAAACCTATAATGATGTATAGATGTCATTCTGTAACCCTATAACTATCTATAATGTCGTTTTGTAACTTATACGATATTATATAAATATTGAATAACATTATAGATCATTATAAATCATTTGCATAACATTATAGATCATTTCTATAACATTATAGATCGGTATAGAAAAAATCTATAACCTTATAGAGCATTATAGAAAAAATCTATAACCTTATAGATCATTGTAGGAAAAATCTATAATTCAAAATTTTTTATTTCGTCAAAAGTATGTCATCATGAATCTTGTTTTTAAAGATAAAAATAAAACGAACACAATGTTCTAAAGAACCGAGTCCAAAAAATCAACGATTTGAGAGATATGACGGTTTTAAGTTTCAAAAATCAAAATTAATGAAGAAAGATGATAGTGACATCTAGAGAGAGGGAAAGGAAGATGCAGAAAAGGATAAAAAAAAAGAATAAAAATATAATTAAATAGTTAAAGTGTGCTACATCTAAAAATAAGTAGGAGTTTGATGTAAAGTTAATAATATTTCAAAAAATAAAAAGTATGTTACAATTTCCCTTAATTTATCAAGTTACGTAATTGGAAAACGGCTATTCACATAAACAAGAATGAACTAGTATACAGGATTGTGAGTTAGAGGGTTACAAGTCATTCTCTTTAAACATAAACCCTATTTGCATAAGATAGTTACACATGGCGCACGTAATAACAAAAATCAAATCAAAATGATTGTCAACCAACTCAAATGTAATAAAATAATGTGGGAAAGCATTCAAGAACCATATGCTTTGAATGTCGTCATCCACTTGTGAATCTTAAGTCTTTGGGTTCCATTATTCTAGTATTAAAAAGATTCTTTATCATTTTATCTTTAAAAAACAAAAAAGTCAGTATGCCTTATAATTATGTTGGTGTCAATTGATTGGCGAAAAGGAAAAGACATCCTTAGAATGGTGGGGGAGCTTAAGCAGATGGTGGCAGAGTAGAAGCAGAAAACAATTGTAAATTGCATAAAACTCGTAATGGGAGATTGATTATAAGGTGATTTTGTTTTAAATAAAGTTACCTTAACTTTATTAATCTCATCATTGATTGAGTGGGGTTCACCATTAATTCTGAGATCAATCAAGTTATATTTACTTTGTTTAAAACAAAGTAAGCATAGCCTACACCACTCGTAATTAGAAGTACAATATATGTGTATATATATTATGACTAACAAAGTCACTATACTAAATCATATATTATGAATTAATTAGCAATAGTCAATAATGATGGATATTGATTAATTAAAAATTAAGAGAGGTAACATCAAGGATGTGGTCTAACAGTAGGAGCTACTCCAGCCATAAACATCAACCAAATATCGAACTCGGGAAATGTGTATGGAGCAAACTTAAATCGTGAACCAGTCATCTGGCCTTTTGACACACCCACAAATTAGCGATCGGAGATTAGTCTAAACGTGAATATGACTTAAAGGTGTCGTCCACAGTCGGAATTCATTCAGATCACCTCATGGTAAAAAAAAATTAAAAAAATATGCAATGTTTGTTAATCTGAACCTAAAATTAGGCAAAATGATTAATTACTAAATTATCTCCTATTGATTACGTGATCTAATTAATTAGCATTTCTAGTTATTTATTTCATGATTTTCATATCCGAACCAGTGATTGAACTGATGAAAGTAGAATATCATGAATTTAAGGTTAAACCGGATTAATTCGATAGTCGAATCAAATTTTTAATGATTATAAAATATTTAATAATTTAATAGTTGATAATTTAAAACATATACTTTGAATAAAAATATAGTAAAATGATCAACAAGTATATTAATATTATAAATTATTTAAAAAATATGTTAAATATATTATATATGAAATATTATGTATGTTAAGAATAAATCCTTTAACTGTTATGTTATATTGAATGAAAAATATTAAATATTTTAGAGTAAACTTCAACAATCTCTCCTGAGATTTGTGATTTTTGCAAAATCACTCCTAAGGTTTAGTTTTTACAAAATTACCCTTGAGATTTCGGACCGTTAGCAAAAAGGTTATTTTGCATACATGGTCAGTTTAATGCTGACGTGAATGAGTGCAAAATTAAAAAATACCTTGTTTGATCCATTAACCCTAATAACCTAACCCATTAATTCTAATAACTAATATGCTAACCCATTAACCCACATCCTAACCCATAAACCCAATAACCCACCATCCTTACCTACTGAAACCCTAGCCGCCGTCGGAGCCGATCCAAACTCGCCGAAGTAGCGACCGAAAGCAGATCTGAACAGAACCTACGCCAAATCTCACCAAATCCTACATCTTCGGCCAAATCTCGTCACGATCACGACCAATCTCCCTCCCTATCATCTCCTTGGTTCAAAGCTAGGATTTCCGACTCGGAAATCCACCAAAAATCCTCCCTCACCGAGAAAACAAAACATCGCCGATCTGAATCCAAAAAATAGAGAGAGAAGGGGATATGGGCGGCAAAGCAATTTCACGGCGATTGGGTTCGAGTTTTGATAGAAGGAGATTGGGTTCAAATTTTTACTAGTAATTTCACGGCTCAGATCTCATTTCCCCTTCTCTCTATGTTTTTTGGGTTCAGATCTGGTTCAAATGGATCTCGGTGAACGGTATTAGGGTTTGAGAAATTCACTCTCTACAATACATGGAGAGTTCTCTGTTATTAATATTAACAATATTTACAATATTAGAAGAGTTTGACAAGTAAATAACTCTCAACAAAATAGGAAAAATAGAGCCTTCCTATTTACTAATATGTACACATCTATCATTCCCCGCAAGTTGGGTGGGGGCGGAACCACAACCAATTTGTCCCATAAAATCTGAAAACGATGGCGAGATAAGGGCTTAGTGAAAACATCAACTACTTGGTCGTCCGCCGAAATGTATCGAACCGTGAGAGCTTTGGAAGCTACACGTTCTCGAACAAATGAAAATTCAACTCAAGATGCTTAGTACGAGCATGAAAAATAGGATTTGCTGTCAAATATGTGGTGCTCAAATTAATACAACACAAGGTTGGAGATTGAGAAAGCGGAAAACCAATCTCACGAAGAAGAAGCTCGATCCAAGCAAGCTCTAAAGTCGTTGTTGCAACAACCCGATATTCGGCCTCAGTTGAAGAGCGTAATACAGTACGCTACTTTTTTGAAATCTACGAAATCAAATCGATCCCATGGTAAATACCATACCTAGTGGTGGAGCAACGATCAATAGGATCACCACCCTAATCAGAATCGGAAAAGGCCTGTAAAGAGACACCAGTTTGAGGACAATAACAAAGGCAATGGGTGAGAGTGCCTTTTAAGTATCTCAAAATTCGCTTTAAGGCTTGCCAACTATGGAAAGTGGGAGAATTCATGGATTGAGCAACTTTGGTAACTGAAGAAACGATGTCTGGGTGTGTGAGGATTAAGTATTGTAATCCCCCAACTAGACTATGGTAGTGAGTCACATCGGTGAATGATTCAAAAGCCATTTTAGCATTGAAATTGACAGCATCTTCTGGTGTTAACATAGGCTTTGAATCAGCCATATTTACACGCCCTAAGAGATCTCGAATGTATTTCTGTTGGGAGAGAAGAAGTTGTCCATTATGGCAACTGAATTCAATGCCCAAAAAATACTGCACCGGTCCAAGATTTTTGATGGCAAACCTCGATTGCAAAAAAGATAAGAGATGTGAGGTTCGGTTGTTGTTACTACTAATCACCAACAAATCATCAACATAGATTAAACAGAACATAGTGCACATTCCCAACCTGAGATAGTACAAGGAAACATCTACCCGGGAACTCTTAAAACCATAAGACAACAACAATTCAGTGAGCTTATGATGCCACATTCGAGGAGATTGTTTAAGACCATGGAGAGTCTTCCGAAGACGACATACAAAAATAGGACAATTTTTATCAACAAATCCAAGAGGCTGAACCAGGTACACTGGAGTATCTACGTCACCATGGAGAAAAGAGTTGGACACATCCAAATGTGAAATAGAGCACGAATTGCTAACCGCCAAAGACAAAAGCAATCGAATAGTAACAGGTTTAATCACCGTGCTAAACATATCAATAAAATCCATACCCAGACGTTGATGATAGCCTTTGGCAACTAACCGAGCTTTATACCGATCAAGTGAACCGTCGGATTTCAACTTGGTTTTGAATACCCATTTACATCCAATAACATTAGTAACATAGGATGGTGGGACAAGTTCCCACGTACCATTGCGGATAAGAGCCGAGAATTATCAGAAATAGTTTGTCGCCAATGAGGATGCTTCATTGATTTGACGTGACTTGTAGGATCAGTCAATGGTATATGAGTGTGCAGAGCACGAGGTCCAGCCTTGCGCACTTGGGCCCTTGTAACACGCCGAGCAGGTTCAGTTTTATGTAAATCAACAACCAGGGACAAGCCAGGAGAAGGTAGGTAGATAGGGAGAGAAATAAAACATTGGGAGGTGGTGCAATGGTGGGATGAGTTGCAGGCTTTTTACGGGAATAGACACGCGGATACGAGACTGTTTTGGATGAAGAATCGGGCTGTAGTGGGGCTGTTTGAACTGGGACAGCAAGCTGGTTGGGTGTTGGCTTAGAAGCTGGTGACGGAATGGGTTGTGTTGATGAGGAAGAAACATGAGGTTGCGGGTCTGGTGGTGTTGGGATTGTTTTGGCTGAAGAAATAGGCTGAATGGGAGCTATTTAAGCTGGAATAGCAGGCTGGTTGGGTGTTGGTTGAGAAGATGACGACGGTGTAGAAGTGGGAGGCTGAATAAGAATGCTAAGTGAACCACTTGAATCAATACATGAGCGATCATGGATAGCGGGCTTCAACATGTCTAGATAAGGAAATACTTATTCATTAAATATAACATGGCGTGAGACAAAATTTATTGGAAAAGGGATCAAAACAACGATAACTCTTGTGAACTCGACTATAACCTACAAAGATGCAACGACGAGATCTATAGTCAAGTTTATTAGAAGCATAAGGACAGCTACAAATAGCAAAGACAGCCAAATACTCGAAACATGGAATAATCGGGAAACTCATTGAACAAACAATAGAATGGACTATCAAAATTAATGACTTTTGAAGCCATATGATTAATAAGAAAAGACGTGGTATCAAAAGCGTAAGACCAAAAGTTCATGGGCAATTAGCACGATGAAAAAGAGCCAACCCTATTTCAACCACATGGCGATGTTTTCATTCTGCATTGCCATTTTGCTCAGGAGTATATGGACACGAGACACGATATTGAACACCATGTTGGGATAAATATTTTTGAATGGGTTTGAATTCCCCACCCCGTCGGATTGGAAACATTTGATAGGGCGATCAAAATACTTTTCCATTGTAGTGCGAAAGTTAATAAAATTTGATAATGCATCAGATTTGTGTTCAAGGAAGTAAACCCAATTGTATTTGCTAAAATGATTATAAAATAAAATATAATATGAATAGTCATCATTTGATTGAACAGGGGCTGGATCCCATAAGTCAAAACAAATCAAATCTAAAGGACCAGAAACTACAGACTCTGAAATTGGAAAAGGTAAACGATGACTCTTGCTAATTGAACAATCAGGAC
>CAOJBJ010421580.1:0-15455 GCA_948291685.1 Euphorbia celastroides | reverse complement strand
TTTATTTTAATGTTAATTTCACTTTTTAAATTTCGATCCCTGACCTTCATCTTCTTGATTCTACTTTGCAAGAGGTCTTTGAAATTTGCCTATAATATATTTGATGAAATTAATTTTTGGGATAAGTGCAAAAAACTCCCTGATGTTTCAAATTTCAGCAAAATACCCCTTGATGTTTAAAACCAAGCAAAACGCCCCCTGATGTTTGTCTCCGTCAGCAAAGTGAGGATCAGAGCCCTAACACTGTTAAAAATTGCCATGTTAGCAGGGGTATTTTTGTGTAATTCACTTTTCTAACCCTAATAACCCATTAACCCTGAAATCAAACCTAAATACCCACTACCCTAACCCAAATACCCACCTTCCTCTTCCCCCTTTCCATTCACGCCGCCTCTGCCAAACTGCACCTTCTCCGGCGAGGACCCGCCACCGTTCCCCTACCCTCTCCTCTGGTTTAGTCCCGCGCCACCGTCATCCTCTGTCGCAGTTCGACACGCCTCCGAGCCCCGCCGCAGATCTCGTCGAAAACACCAGCCGCAGATCTCGTCCGATCTCGCCGTCCTCGCCGTCGTCTGCCGCCCCGAAGCCGCGGATCTCGTCGAAAACACCAGTCGCCGCAGATCTCGTCGTCCTCGCCGTCGTCTGCTGCCCCGAAGCCTCGCCTTCGTTTGCCGCCCCGAAGCCTCGCCGTCGTCTGCCGCCGGAGTTGAGGTGGGATTTGGGTTCCTGGTTTTGCTGGAGATTTCGGGTTTCGTTGTCGATTCGGGGTTTCGCCGTCGGTTTTGGTGCCGTTGCCGGAAACGCGATTTTCCGGCGACGGCGCCGGCGCCGGCGGCTAGGGGAATAAGGTTAGGGTTTTATGTGTTTGGGTAAATAGGTTAGGTTTGTGAAAAATGGGTAGGGTTAATGGGTTCTTTTTGAAATGGGTTAAAAGAATAGGTTTTGACAAAAATGCCCCTGTTGACATGGTATTTTTTAACGGTGTTAGGGCTCTGATCCTCACTTTGCTAACGGAGACAAACATCAGGGGGCGTTTTGCTTGGTTTTAAACATCAGGGGGTGTTTTGCTGAAAGTTGAAACATCATGGGGATTTTTTGAACTTATCCCTTAATTTTTGGATGAAATCCATAGCAGCATATGTTTTATTTCATCAACTCGGTGAAATAATGTGCATCACAATTCTGTAAAAGTGGTGTTAGTTCTGAGTGAAGCCTGAATAGGGTGTTTCGGAGAAAGCAAACAAAATCTAATCTCACACATGCGAAAAAGTAATAGTGCTTGCAAAAGGACTAACAACATGACAAAAATAAATTAAAATATTAATATTAAATAACGGATGAATAACTTTTCTCAAGTTTTTGACATATATGAATATAAATATGCCAAAACCATGACATTTTTTTCTCAATTAATGTTTGAAAATTTGATCAGTTCCCACAAATTTGGAGGCATCATCTTCCATAAGGGCAGCTGCAAAATTTGATATTTCTTCACTTTCACTTTCCTCACTCCAATCTGATCCATTGTTGTCTCCAACTTCTCCTCCACCTTTTATAATTTTAAAAAATGAACCAAATGTATACTTTGTAACATTATACCCAACAAATCATAATAACTAAACAAGAAAACACATGTCCATTATATGGATGATGTCCCCATCCTTTTATTTTGGATGGCAATTAACAGAAACAAAATGACTTATTAAATTATCGGAATTTGTTAGCACATATAGTTGTTATAAGTTTACTTTAAAATTAATTATTTAGGGTAAAATTGCCTACACTCAATTCACTCATACTTTCAATGCATTTGAAATAATGTTGTTTTTATTGTATATTAAATAAAAGGTCAAATGCATGCAGACCCTCCTGATCTTGTTCATTTTTTTATCCCGATGGGTTTGGCCTAAATAAAACACATTTTAATCCATCTCTATATTCATAAATTTCGTGAACCACAATGTATAAAGATGTTATAGTTAAGGCGTACCTTGATGTGAGTCGAACATGAACTTTTGGCCCTCAAAATTTTCTCGTTGTTGTACCAAATAAAGTTTCCTCAGCCTTATTAATTCTGCTTTATTTTCCTCTATCTCCCGTACAATAAATGAAACAAAAAATGCTCATAATTTATCGTAATCCCTCGTATATATTGAAATTGACATAAATTTGAAGTGATTACCGTCTTTAAGTAACTTCTTGCTTTTGCTAGTAGAAATTTCATGATTTAGCATCTTCTGCTCCATTTCTAGCAAGTATTGCTTGTTTCGATACATTACTACTTGTGGATGAAGAATAGCTATTCTTGCCTTCACATAAATCATAATAAAACTATGGTTATCAGAAGAAAACATAAGAACACTGAACAACTGTTCAAAAGGCGATCCTTAAAAAAGTTAAATAGAAACTCGGAAATTTTAAATATAATGTCTAGTATTTTCTAATACGAAGTTGCCATGTTTAAATGTATTTAGCTTAACTTCAAAAACAAAAAAAAAAAAGTTGAGCTTCGGACCTATTAACCTATTAAACAAATAATTTATATTTGTTGCATAATTTTTTTTATATATTTTACGCAACTGCACTTACTTCAAAAACAAAGAAAATCTTCTAGTTTCCTAAATTCAGTCTTAATCTTACATCTGAAGTCATACTTATGTTAATAGAATTATGCATCTAAATAATATATAATTAACTTAAAACAACTATACATATAAATGAATGTATGTATAAATTAAAAGAGAATTGAGTAAAGCTGTAATACTTTTTCAAAAAAAGTCAATTGTTTTCAAGTAATTTAACTATTAGGACAAGAAATAAGTAATTCATTCTTTAAAAATCCATAATTAAAAAAATTATTATACTAATCATCCTCTTACTTGTAATGCTTTTACTTTTCTCTCCATCTCCGTTACATACTGAATCTTCTTCATTCGAGATTTTTGAGCCGAAACTCGATTGGACATGATCCTACAATCAAAGAAAAGTTATAATAACTGAAGAAAAGAATTGTAACTTTACTAACAATATTAAGCGAATAAACTCAATTTTGTACATAGAAAAGGCATATTATCGACCATATAAAAAAAATAACTCCACATGGTGAACAATTAGACAAATTTCGCGAGAATTTAACCATCACACGAACATTAAAATACCTACAATTTTGTGAGGTGTAAAATTCAATATGCTCCCAAATGTATCAAAATTATGAAAGCACGTCGTAGCTAGTTAGAAAAATTATTGAAATTACCTTCTAAGTTTTCTATGGTCCATGTCGGGGTCTAGTTGGTTGGAACCATCATTGGATTCGGTTTCAACTTTGATAGGACTGTTTGAATTGATAATATTAAAAACAATATTCTCATCATGTCCAAAAGACTGGTCTTGTGGACACGATGAAGACAAAAATGGAATTGCAGAATTGAAGTGGGTGGCATGGTTTTCGAAGCCATAGGGCTTATTCGAGATAGGAAAAGAAACCGGGACAAACGATGGGAGAGTCGAAGGAAGCAAAGGCCTTAAGGGTTTGGAGGTTGTCCATTCCTTTTTGAGACCTTCCATCATTCAACTATGTTACTGCATCTCATACTCACCTTTTATGGATGCTAATGTTATATACAAGTGAAAATTGACCGTTTTCTATGCTAACAAATACTACCAAATATGTCTACAAATAATTGCAATCGTTATTATGACTTTTTTGTCGTTTATATACTGGCGGTTTACCTTGATTAAATGGATTCGACCAGGGTTGCACACTTTATTGTGACAGTTGAAGATTTTCAGCCTTTACAAGAATTGAACTCGAGACTTTATTCTAACAATATCAAACTTTTTATCTCCTGGGCAGCTAAATTTTAGTGTGCATTAAAGACTAAGAGAAAATATATTGTTATTTGGTAAAATTAGAAAACATTGTGGGAGTATTAGCACTATTTTTTTCATCGATGATTAATTATGTAGAAATTATTAAAATGATATAACCTAGGAGCCTAAAATAATATAAGAAGTCTAAACCTTAAATTAAAAAATCTATTATAGCTGTTGGGCACACGAGAAAAAACACCAGACTGGTAAAAGTACATAAGAGTAATTATGGAACCTTAATCATTCTAGTGCAGGTATTTTGTTCACTTGTTGTGGCAAATGGACTACAAGACAAGGAAATGTTCAAACTTTCTTACTCACTGAACCAATAGTTGCAGTTACTAAGCCCATTAATGGTTAAAAACCTTTCTCTTCTTATTTTGAATATGAAAATTATACCATACACTTTATTTTTGAAAATATTATTAACTTTACATCAAATTCTTATTTATTTTTAGATTTATCACATTTAACTATTTAATTATGTTTTTACTTTTTTTTTGTCCTTTTCAGCATCCTCCTTTCTCTCTCTCCAGATGCCACTATCAGCATTCTATCTATTCATTAATTTTGATTTTCGAAACTTAAAACCGCCATATCTCTCAAACCGTTGATTTTTTGGACTCGGTGCTTTAGAATATTTTATTCGTTTTATTTTTATCTTTAAAACAATATCCATGATGGCATATTTTTGACGAAAAAAATTCGAATTATAAATTTTTCCTACAATAATCTATAAGGTTATTGATTTTTTCTATAATGATCTATAAGGTTATAGATTTTTGCTATAATGGTCTATAATGTTGTAGAAATGATCTATATGTTATACAAATGATTTATAATGTTATAAAATTTTTATATAATGTCGTATAAGTTACAAAACGACATTATAGATAGTTACAGATCGTTATAGGGTTACAAAACGACATTTATAGATCATTAAAATGATATTATATATCATTATATGTTCGTAAAATAACATTATAGATCATTATAGATCATTTTAGATTTACAAAAACGACATTATAGATCATTATAGGTTCACAAAATGACATTATAGATCATTACAGGATAGAATATTATAGGTTTGCAAAATGAAATTATAGATCATTATAGGTTTATAAAATGACATTATAGATTATTATAGGTTCACAAAATGACATCATAGATTATTATAGATCGTTTTAGGTTTACAAAATGACATTATAGATCATTATAGATCGTTTTAGGTTTACAAAATGACATTATAGATCATCATAGGACATTTATAGGTTATTTTGGATTGAAGAGAGCTCTTAACAAGTTCAAAAAATGGAACTAAAACGACTTCTTAGATTGGAAATCTCCAATGAAATCAATAAAATCCTTAAGCAATTCCATACAAAATAAACAAATAAAAAATATCTAATACACAACAAAAACATACCAAATCTAATGAATACAAAGTCAAATTACTATAGAAAAATATTACATTACAAATTGCAATACTTCATATTTTCATAATTTTTGAATTTCTTTGTTTGGAAAATTCTTAGCGATGGCGGACTGAGCGGACGTGGCGGGAACGGCGGGCTGAGCGGAGACGGGAACGATGATGGAGGACTGAATGAAGATGGCATCCAGGAACGACGACGACGTACTTAACGAAGACAGCGAAATCTGAACGGAAACGATGAGATTTGAGGCAGCAGTCGACGACAACGAGCAGTGAGATCCAGATCTGGTCCAGTGACGATGGATCTAAGGGCGGCGAACGGCGGCGGTGCCAGATCTGAGTTAGAGATCTGGTTTTCAGATCGTTTTCCAGGCTACGAGCAACGGCGCGTTGGGCGGCAGACGAGCTTCAATGGCGGAGGCAGGTGCGACAGCTTCAGGTGCGATGGCATGTGGACGGCTTCAGGTCCGGCGAGATTTTTGTCAAAATGGCTTTGCTGTGTTTGTCAAAATGGAGTGGTGTGGCTTTGTGAATTAAAAGTTTCAATGAGCGTAAAAAAGAAATAAAAAAGTTAGACTACTGTGACTGAAACAATTTTACTCACTTTTTTTATTGTATTTGGTTGTTTTGTCCCTTTTAAAAATTCAATATTAGAATTCGCCAAATCACTAAAAAAATGCATTTTGTTAGTATTTTTTTCTAATAAAATCATTGACTTATAACATATGATATTTGACTTGTGGTTGGTTGGTGATCAATGTTTTAAGAATGTTAATATTTGTTGGAGATACGCACCACAGACTTACAAGAATAATTGGTATTTAAGGTGACAAATAATAAATTCATTAGGGTGAGCATTCGGTTCTATTGAATAAAATTACTCAAATTTTCATAATAATTTTTACCGAATGCTCTCACCTAATTGTAAGAACTATTCCAGTTGATACTGAATGCTCTCCTGTAATTCACATACAAATTAACAATAAGACTTCATATACTAATGTGGAATGAGAGTTATGTTTCTTGTTTATTATCATTTAAATTAGTTTCTTTTGTCTTTTGCTTTCCCCCCAAAAATTGTTCTATATGGTTTTAACTATTACGAGCGACATTTTTAAGTCATATCCACCATTAGACTAAGTCTTGATTCCTAATTTGCTAATGCCTTGAATAGTAGAATGACTAATTCCCACATTTAAGATTACTCCATATAATCAATTCATATTATGAAATAATCCCTGTCATTAGACTACGCCTTTGGGGAATGTCTTAATTTGAACAATTGTTCTAATGGCCCTGGCATTTACGGTTACACTTGTAGAAATTGGAGGCCGGGTGATAAAAAAATTTTTGTTGTCCCCTTTAATATGTTCCCAAGTGTGTTTCTTATTCAATTCTCGACACATGACAGATACGTAGGAAAGAGAATTGAAAAAGTTAGAGAGAGTAGTGAAAAAATTAGAGAAAGAAGAGAAAATGGAACACATGTCAAAACACTAATGGAAGACACAATTGGGGACAACAGATTTTTTTCCGATACTACTCACAAAAAGACAATTGCGTTAACCTAAGATACCACATTGTTAACTTGGAAGAAAGAAGAGATTGAGCCTCTTGATGCCCATAAAGAAAGCCAAAATCGCCAAATATCATGATAGAAGGAAAAGATAAATCACCTAAGAGAAGGAGATTTAAGGTCCATTTTTTTTATTGAACGGTTAGCGACAGAACTGAAACTTATTGAAAGATTACTGAACTAAACTTAAATTTTTTGAATAAATATTGAAATAAAAACGAAACTTATTGAATAAGTATTATACTAAATTGAATAGAAAGAAAAAAAATTACGGGACTTTGCATAATGTTTGCCAATCACATGGTCAATGTGTCCCTTCTTCTGCAAGTCTAATAACCTAATAAAATCCCAATTCTACTCCAAAATTCAAACATGTGTACAACAACAAAATTAAAATTATTGGAGTTTGTTGCTAAAAAAATGGAATTATAAATAACTTAGCACTTTGGAGGATATTTGGTGTCATCCTGAGATGGTATTGCTGCTTTGAACATCTCAGCTAGTTGCTGCCTTTTCACCTCATAAAGTTGCTTCAACACATCCCTTTCTCTCTTAAGTTCTCCGCATTGAGCTACACAATTAAAAACATAAATAATTTTGGACAACTAAAGAGTAATTATAATATTAGATTAAAAGATATGGATATAACCTTCTTTGAACATAAGTTCGTTAGAGCAGGCAGAGAGTCTTTGCTTATTGCAACAGTTTTCGACTCGTAACAACGAGTTCTGGCAACTCACATACTTGATTCTGGGAGCTGTAATTTCTATTTCAGCCTACGATTTTAAAATGAAATAGACACTTAGGTATATACATATAAATGTAATATTGCATCCATATATAGTTAGAGAGATTAGGTTATGTTACTTGGAGAGCTTTCACTTCCGTCTCGAGGTATAGAATATATTGCATCTGCTTCATTCGGTACTTGCGAGAATATTGTCGGCCTGCGAGAGCCCTATAGAAAATACAATAAAATTGAGGTTAGAAAACAAAATAAAAAAAAAAACAAAATATTGGGTATCTATTAAATTATAGTGCATAGTGGTAAAACCTATGATACTCTGTGTTTAAATTCTTATTTAATAATTTTAACAGTATTTACTTCGTGATTGATTTATTTCCACATAGACTTATTTATTCTCATAAGTGGATCTTAAACGTCTTTTTGTATATATAATTTTTTAATATTTAATAAATCCTTGAAAAAACTGGATTAGAATCCAAGACCTCTCACATACACATTGGAAGATGTACCAACTGAACTATCCTTGTGCGTAAGTATGGGAAAATGAAGTAAAATTCTATATATTTTGCTACTTATCTCAAAGGTTTTTATATTCTGTTTTGTAATTGTAATAATTTTTTTTAAAAAAATAATTCATTAAAAAAATATTTATCTAATTAATTTACTCTTAGGTTGGGGCCTAGGCATGTACCTTCTTTCCTTCCATTAGTGGCTAAAATACTTCTAACTATACCGAGGTTTAAACTGTGTGGTTTGCACATAAATAGACAGCCCAAGAAGTTGTCAAAAAAAAAAAAAAAAAAGAAGTTGTCACTTAACCCCATTGGTTCACTCCATCTCCCTTTCCTGTAATAATTTCTGACCATCATATTTAACAGATTTACTTTCAAGGCCAGATTTCCGCTGCATGCCTATCAGAACATCAATTTCACCCTTTTCCACGGGAGTTTATAACCGGGACCGGGGTATTTTTAAGGACCCAAATTATTAATGGTCCACATTTTTTCAAACATTTTTAACTTAATTAAAAATAAAATACAGATAGGATCTTGATAATTGTGAGCCTTTAGATGTTGGATCCATGTATAAAATCCCATTTTCCACACCCACATATAAGATTTGATTGGATAACAATAAGAAAAGAAACAATATTTTTTATTAGTACTAAGAATATATGTGTGTGATATAAAAAGCTCGATTTTACCTTTTAATTTTGTGAGGCTCCATGTCAGGCTCATCTTTGTCATACTTTTCATCCATGGCAATGGGAGATACATTGCTTGTCTCCATTGTGATTTCATTATTTGCACTCTCCATTTTCCACAATTTCAACTCTGCAAAAATATTATATTAATAATGAAACAATATATGAAAACAAGTGGAACAAGATGCAATAAACCTATTACACTAACCTGAGAAAATGAGTGGAGTTGAAGGATAATGAGCAAAATGAATTTGAAAACTATGGCTATACAATTATTTTAATTATATACAGTTCTTACTGCTTGTGCCATGGGTCATTATGAGCAATTATTTGAAGTTTTTTTAATTCCATATTTGCAATTAACTGCAAAATTACAAAAGGGTAAACTTTGAAAGCATTATATATAAGATACAAACCTAAATCAGAAAACTAATTTGGGTGTTTTTGGTCATCCTGTTAAACATTAGGGTTTCAGTTGTAGGTTCATTATTGGATCTTTTGGAACTGCCAAATTTTGCTAATGTTATATAAAAAATTTTTCACACCACTCCAAATGTGATTAGAATTATATATTTTTAAGAATTACAGCTCTAATATGCACCAATAAACATTCACCACTGACAATAAAACAACTTGGTTGAATTGACGTAATGATGATTTAATTGTCAAATCTTATTAGGGTGTTAAGCATCATAGTCTAGAAGTCAAGATAGTGTTTGCGAAAACCTACTCCGCTTATATTGGAAAAAGAAAAGAATTAAAGTTCTTAATGATTGAAGTTAATTATTATCAATCAACTTAACTTATAAAAGACTTATGCAAATATAGAGACATTTAGGAAAATCATGAAAATTTTTCAAATAGGTGTGTCAATAAAATAGTATAAGAGAACAATATATATAGATTAAATGCATCATTGCCCTTATATTGAATATAAAACGTTAGATGTCACACTCAATTTATAAAAAGACCACTTACCCCCTTAATTTAGTAAGAATGTATCAGTTTGCTCTGCTTAATGTTATGTGCTATGTACTAACATTTGATTGGATAGATTTCAATTAGAATAATGACTTCTTTGAAAAAATAAACCAACCCTTTTCTGACACGTAATGTTGAGCGGGACAAGGTGGTTCATTTTTACCAAGTTGATGAAAATATCTAATTCTTTTGAAAATTGAGGGTGACATCTGACTTTTATTTCTAATTTGAGGAGGGGGATGTATTTAGACCAATGTATATCGATTTTGTTGAAATTGGCAATAACAGCTAAACGTATACACACTGAGAGCTGTATTATCCAAATAATCCATTTCAGATACACATTACTTGTTATGAATGATAGAATTGAATGGCAATAAAGTCTATTGCTATAGTGGACCTATAATACCATATATGAATACCATATAATTGAATTTCATTATTTTTTGGAAATAACATGTGGTCAAGTGGATCAAATGGTGTGATCCAATAACTGAATTGGGATTAATTGAAAATTAATGGGAAAATTGTACCATATATTCTCTTTTTCAGAATATTATTAATTTTACATAAAGGGTCTTACTTATTTATGTTTATACTATATTCAACTTTTTAATCATGTTTTTACTCTATATTTTGTCCTTTTCTGCATCCTCCTCCCCCATGCGTGTCCCTCCCTATTTGTCACTATCAGAATTCTCTCTCTTAATTAATTCAGATTCTCGAAACTTAAAATCACTATATCTTTTAAACTGTTCATTTTTTGGACTAGGTTCTTTAAAATATTTTGTTCGTTTTATTTTTATCTTTGAAATAAGATCCATGATGACATATTTTGACAAAAAAAATTAAATTATAGATTTTTCCTATAATGATCTATAATGATATATAATGTTATAGAATTTTTCTATAATGTTTATTGAATTTTTCTATAATGATTTATAATGCTATAGAAATTTTCTTTAATGATCTATAATGTTATAGAAATTTTCTATAATGTCGTACAGGTTATAAAATGGCATTATAGATAGTTATAGATTGCTATAGGTTTGTAAAATGACATTATAAATCATTATACATTCGTAAAGTGACATTATAGATCGTTATTTGTTTACAAAATGACATTATAGATCATTATAGCTTCACAAAATGACATTATAGATCATTATAGGTTCATAAAATGACATTATAGATCATTATATGTTTAAAAAATGACATTATAGATCATTATAAATTTACAAAATAACATTATAGATCATTATAAGTTTACAAAATAACATTATAGATCATTATAGGATATAATATTATAGGTTCATAAAAAAATATAGATTATTATAGGTTTACAAAATGATATTATAGATCATTATAGGTTTACAAGAAGACATTATACATTATAATTTTACAAATTGACATTATAGATCATTATAAATTATTATAGACTTACAAAATGACATTATAGATCATTATAAGTTTACAAAATGACATGACAAATCCTTATAGATACTTATAGGTTCAACATCCAACAAGAAAAAGAAATTGAAACATTCTGGAAAAATTTGCTGCTAAAAAGTGGACTTTTCATGGATCATATAACTGAGGATTTCATAGATTATACAAACTCATGGCTATATATCTATAAGCTAAGCAAACATCAGTATTAATGGAAACGATCAGCTGATTCTCATCACAGAGATATGCAATTTAAATTAAATTGATCTCTTATGCAAATAACCTAAGTTTCAGAATAAAATATGCTAGTTCAATTTCCAATCCCCAAACCAATAAAACCTAATTTCCAGCTAATTAGAAACATAGTAAGAAATCAATTGGAATGGCTTTTTCTAGTGAACAGCTTTTCTCGACATAACTTGAACAACAATGGTGACAAATAACTTTTTCTGATGGAGATCTGGACAGAAGCACGACCAGCGGCGAAATCCAAAAAACAACGACGAGAGCAAGGCGAGTATTTCAGGTCGAATGACACTGGTGTAGATCTGGACAGAAACATGGCCGGAGTATAAACATAGAACAGGGGAGCGGTGGCGAATGACGGTGAGATCCAACGATGAGGATGGCAGTGACGATTGGAGAGGTGAGGGATACGGCGACAAGATGATTATGCTCTATAACATTATTTATTGGTTGATCTTAACTAAACATAGTAAAATGATATAATAGTTCCATGTGTGAACCCTACTTGATTATGTGCTCGTGAATGAACTAAGCAAATATTCAAATATTAAAGGCATCACTAAAAAAAGATAAGAGAATTAAATTAGGTGCCAAGTGTCTTACATAAGTAAATGCTTGCTTGAAGATTAGCAGCCAACTCCTAAAAAGTAAGAAAATTGAAACCTGAAAATTAAGAACTGCACATTTAATCATAGGGGGGAGGAAAAAAGTTCAAAGTACATGAGATTTCTATTACTGGCATCAATGAAAGTAATCAAGTAAAGTTAAGGACCTAGTTTTTTACTAGTTGAATCTTCGCTTTGAACGAACAAATTTTAAGGTCTTATAAAAAAAAATATACAAGATTAAGCCTTTGAAATATGAAAGTTGAATGAATATGCTACTAATAATTGACTCCTAGAAAATGTAAAATGTATTAAAACTAGACATAAATTTTATCAATTAGGGATAGAAAGTGAGATTAATATTGGATCATATTCATATGAAGACATAATAACGAACCTATAAAATTAGACATAACCTCTTCGAGTGTGAGAAATTATAAAATAATGTCCAAAAAAAGAAAGACGCATGACGAACCAAATGATGTCAAAACACAAGACAAGTAGCATAAATTACAGGAAGACAATAAACAAAGGACAGCTCCTAAATCACACATATAACTTCAACAAGAACTGAAATTGATACCTAATCCTCAAATTGATATCAATTAACATGCATCTTAAATTGATTAGTTTCATCTGTACACATGAAATAGTTTGGTAATATCTGAGCTAGAACAACCTCAAGCAAGCTCGGAATCGGATATCATTATGGGGACCCCCGAGCTTGCCACCACAAGGCTAATAACCTCGCTGAGGAGAGCCAACTCAATATCGACAAGAATATAAGCCACTGGGCAAGTACAAGCCGTGCCAAGCGACAATACTGTCTCCACCGTACAAACGATCAATACTACAGCACCACGTGGCCCGACAAACACAAGGAAAATGTCAGGCCGTGCCAAAACCCCATCATTGCAGGTGCCATGTTACCATTGGTCCCCACAAGCCTCTCCAAGCTCCCTATATAAGGGCAGTCAAACGGGAAAACAAGGTTAACTTTCTCTCCACACTTTCAATTCACCATCTTCACCTTATCCCGAATCTTACTTAACCATCGGAGGGGTCTTGCCTGTAAAACGACGGCCCTTCTGATGGTTTTTCTGTCTTGCAGCCTTCAAGGAGACTCAGATATTGGATTCACGATATCAAATTGGTGCGGTGAGCGTGGTTCCTATTATTCACTCTTCCTCTTGAGAAGAACCTGCAGTCATGACAGATAAGAATGGAGACAAGACAGCGGACTTTGTCACACCTCAACAAGTGATAAAAGCTCCGGCGAACCCTGCTGGAACAAGCACCCCTACTATTCCACCCAATCAAACAACCCTTGCTCTGCCACCAAATACTTCCCATCCTCCAAACCCATCACAACCATCGGTTTATGACACAAATGGAAGGCTCATGTTGTTTGTAAACTTAACACCGGAGTTCGATGCTCAGATGGACCGAATACAGGAAATGGTGACAGATCCATCAACCAGAGTCTTGGCGAGCATTACCAAGTAGTTACTCCATACATTGACTCAGGTGCAAGACTCGGTAAACGTTGTGAACATGCAGCAAGAGCTTACCAGGCAAGATGAGGAGTCAAGACAGCGCAGCAAGCAGCCCACGTATGGCATGCCCAAGTCGGAACATAGAAAGCAAAGATACGTGTACCGAAGGGAGGAAAAGCAGCATAGCCTGGAAACGACTACTTATTCCCACATTGTTGCCTCTAGCAAGCGAGACAATAAGAGGGAAAGTCAAGGTAATACTCAGGCCACAAGCAAGGATCATCAGGACAGCTTTGGGCGAACTCGGCCTACAGCCAGGGGTCTAGAGAGCCCCCCGAACTGTAAAAGGAAGCACCCAAACTGGGAATACACATCGGACTCTTCAGTAAAGTCGTCCGGCTCAAGACACCCGCGCTCGAAGAAGAGGAGGGAAATACCAAAAACGGAATCGAGCAGACACTTGAGCCAAGCTATAGCTAAGCAAGTTAAAGCTATCATGGCCGATGCAAGAATTGATCCCCTCATCCCTGAGATTGAGAGCACAGAATCACCTTTCTGCTCGGAGATCTTGAGGGAGAAATTTCCGCATGGGTTCAAATACATCTGCGAGATTACAACGACATAGGTGATCCAACAATTCATGTTCGAGGCTTCAGGCAAGCCATGGAAACCACCGAGGCATCAGATCCTATGATGTGCCGATTGTTCCCAACCACCCTCACGGGACCAGCTACCTTTTGGTACGATAACTTAGAAGCCGGATCCATCAGCATTTTCGGCCAAATGGCAAAAAACTTTGTGATGCTCTTCGTCACTTCCATTCCATCATACAAAACCATGCAAGATCTTCAGATCCATATCAGGAAGCCTTTGGAGAGCCTGGTGTGGTATGTGGAAAGGTTCCAGCAGACAACAGTCCAGATCAAACAATGCAATATGGACGTAGCCATAGGTTCTTTAGCCAGCAACTGTGGCAATGAGGATTTATCCAAGGTCTTACTCACCAAACGACCTTAAACCCTTACTCTGGTCATGGCTAAAGCCAGGGAATGGGTAAAATGAGAGAATCACAAGAGTAGCAATTGAGCCGCCCAGCCTCCGCTCAGGATAACTGATAACTCACAGCGAGGAAGACCGTTCAGAAACAGACCCGAGCCAGTTCAGAGAGAACCAGCATTCAAGGCTCATCCTATCAAAGCCTCGAAAAAACATCTCTTGTACTGGATACAGAACACAAAAAAGAACATACAGTACCCGAGGAACATGATACATCCAGGCCGTCCTAATACCTATTGCGAATTCCATAAGCAGGAGGGACATGATATGGAAGATTGCAGGCAACTGGTGGAGGAGCTGCAGAGTCGAGCCACTGAGGGGAAACTGAATAATTTCACCCCCGAGCAAGCTAAGAACAAAGGAAAAGAAAAAGTTGGGGAAAACTGGAGAAAGGAGGACAACCCCATCACTCACTGAGGAGTTATTCATGTCATTACAGTAGCGGGCAAGAGGAAATAGAAAGGCATGAAAGGCAGCAATAGTCGTAGTGACCTCACTATTTATTAAGTTTTGCACACATCCGCAAACCCCTACCCCATGACGATGCGCTGGTCATCCAAATGGTGGTGGAGAATTTTATGGTCAAAAGGGTAATGGTTGATATAGGAAGCCCGTTGAATTTGATCACAAGAGCTGCTTTTGACGCGCTGGGAGGCAATCTAAACAAGTTAGAGATCAACCAAGCACCGGTGCTTGGGGTAAGTGGCCATGCAGTTCTGGTCGTAGGAGCGATTTTTATGAAGATCAATATCGATGAGGAAGCGCCTTTTTGGAATGTGAAGGTGGATT
>CAOJBJ010420731.1:0-17984 GCA_948291685.1 Euphorbia celastroides | reverse complement strand
TGACAATAAGACTTTTACCGTCACAAACATTTGTTTTATGAAATTTTTTGTTGTAGAATTGTCACATATATTAAATTTTTTGTTACAGTAGTTTATTGTCGTAACTAATACTATTTGGTGATAGCTAGAGTTGTAACAAATGATATAATAAAATGTGACAACAAAAATATTATGTTACAAAAAATCATTTAGTGACGACGTAAAATTGAGTAACAAAAAGTTATTATTTCTGTGACAATAAGATGGATTTGAAACAAATAATATTCAGCTACAGCTAATAGTTGTCACTATAATTATTGTACATGTGACAACAAAAATTAAATTGAAACAAAAATTATTTTTGTGACAACTTAAAAAGTTGTTACAATAAATTTATTACTTTTGAAACAATAATGTCAATTTGAAACAAAAAAAATATTACTTACAACTAATAGTTGTCACTTAAAATATTTTATATGTGATAACAAAAATTAATCTTACACAAAAACATTTGGTATCACAACATGTAAAGGTTGTTACCAGAAATTTATTAGTTTTTTGACAATAGTGTGAGCTTGAAACAAAAAAAATGTCGGTTACAACTAATAAATGTCATTAAAATTTTTTTATATGTGACAAGAAAATTTCTTTATCACAAAAGTATTTCGGTGACAACATGGAAAAGTTGTTACAACAAATTTAATACAGAAAACCATTTTGGTGACAACATGACGGGAGTTGTTACAAAAACTTAATAACTTATGTGACAATAATGTTAAAATAAATAACAAACTAAGTTTGACACAATTATTTGTTGACTTTACCCCAAAACAAAACATATTAAAAAGTTATGAAATCATTTAGAAAGGTATGAAAAAATCTTAAAATGTCAAAAGAAAGGTTAAGAACATCATAGGATATGTAAGAATATAAGAAAGTATATATCGTATGAAAAGTCATCTAATCTACTAATGATATAAGAAACTAATATGAAATTTATAGATTGTTTATAAAGTCACTTGTAAGGTACATGAATGGTATAAATAAATTATAACAAGCAATGACTTATATGAAAAAGGCATCTAAAAGGCATAAGTTATAGAACGTTACAGATTATATAAATGCCATAAATATGTTAGAATTATAAATTAACCCTAACCCTAACCCTTAAACCTAAACCTTAAACCTTGAGCTTTGAACCCTAATCATTAAACCTTAAACCTTAACCTACACTCATTAAACTTATAAGAACTTATTGAAGTTGAATTGGACTAAACTTGTTAGAGTTAATTGAACATATTGAAACTTATAAGAACCCTATATATTATAATAAAAGTCACTTTTTAAGGCATATGAATGTTATAATAGAGTTATAGAAGTGCTTAAATTAAATTAAAAGTCATCTAAAAAGTATATGAATGATATGAGTTATGAGAAAGCTATATGTTGTATTAAAAGTCATTCATCAAGTATATGAATCTTTTAAGAAAGCCGAATATTATATTAAAATTCATAAATAAGAAATATGAATGTCAAATGAGAGATGAAGGAAAACTATACATTGTTTTAAAAGTCGTCTATTAGTCATATGGGTGTTAGAAAGAGTTTTAAACTAGTTATAGTTTACATTAGGATTTCATTAGCCATTAACCCTAAGCCCTTAAACCTAAGCACAAACTAATAACCTTAATTAACACATAATACCATAAATCTATGTGTGACTCCTATCTTTCATACAAGTTTTACTATAAAATTAAAAATATAATTATAAGTTTATATTTTTAAATGGTTTTAATACATTTACAATATTACTTTTGAATTTCTGAAAATAACTGTAAACATTACAAAATTTGATAATGAGATACATACATATACCAATTTTTTTTATATGTATTCATAATATTTACGAATATAAATTATTAAATATTTTTGTTATAACCTTTTCAAAAAAAAAATTTTTTGTTATAAAACCCTTAATCCTATGAAAAAAAAGAAAAGAAGTGAAAACTTGGAGGGAATATTTCCCTCCACTTATTATTTGGGAAAAAATCAAACCGTTCTATCTCGTGAGAGGATCACATCGCTTCTCTCGTCTCCGATTCGAGACCTCCTCCGGCAG
Organism: Euphorbia celastroides; assembly: GCA_948291685.1. Taxonomy (NCBI): domain Eukaryota; kingdom Viridiplantae; phylum Streptophyta; class Magnoliopsida; order Malpighiales; family Euphorbiaceae; genus Euphorbia; species Euphorbia celastroides. The sequence continues at coordinate 15,886 of CAOJBJ010420731.1, read as the reverse complement.
CGGCGGTTGAACAGCTGGGGTTTCCTCCGTTTTAGTCTCCTCTAGCTCCTCTGCCTCAGGAGTAGTAGAAGAAACCGCTACGACAAATTCTCAATCGCTTCTCCTCCTCTTTGACTTCGACCGCCGCCAGCACCACCGCCTCTTCAGTTTTAGATTCTTCTCTAGTCGATTCAGCACTTCTCCTCCATTTCTTCGGGTATATCCTCGTTCTCTATCTTTAGATCTATGATTTTTCTACCTTCTTGCTGATTTACTGCTTGCGATTTTGCTGGAGAATCCCACTGATGTTAGTGTTGAAGTAGCTGTGGACATGCCAGATACTGCCAAACTCGATGATGCCTAGGGTTTATGCTTAAGATTCAGCAGTGAAATTTTGAGCAGTTCGATTCCTTGCTTAATTACTGTTACAGATGGGGGTAAGTGCACTGAACCATTGAATGTGTGTAAAAATCAACTACGAGAAAACTGTGTTTGGGTTGAATCTGTTGAATAGGATTGTGAATTTCCTTAGTTGATCCTCAACTACCCAGCTTGTGTTTGTTAATTCTTATGGAACATTGAGTTCCCGAGGAATCTTGTCAATTCCCAGATTTTCTATTTGATGTTGGAGTGTTGAACTATAGTTGCATTTTGTAAGTGCCTTTTGGGTATGCTAAGTTTGCAAGTATTCTTCTTCCAAAGTATTTGTTTCATACGCTTAATTTATTATGCTTTCAGTGAGAAACCTGTTCCATTATCAAAATTTGTTTCAGCTGCAGTTATTCTCAATGTTTTAGTGTTGCATCAGAGTATATATTTGGTCTTGCTATATTCATTTAAATTATTTGTTTCATGCTCTACTGTCAACTCATATTATAGGTTCCTTGATCATCTAACTGACATTGTGAATATTTGTTATAGAGATTGCTGGAATCCTTTTGAAAACATTTTGCATAGAAAATGATAGGCATGGGTTATTCTATAACTCGTGCCAGTTACTTCTTATTAGATTGGTTCAAATGTTACTGTTGAGAGACATTTATTTTCTCCAATTATTAGGCATTCCATCATTTTACCTTTTGAGTTTTGAGTTTGCGATTGGCTATAAATCTAAGCCCTCTTCAGTTTTAGGTTCTTCACTAGTCGATTCAGCAGTCGGTAGAGTTTGCTCTTTGCTTCTTCTCTTCCTCCACTTTCTCTGGCTCGGAAGGCTTCTCCTCAATTTCTTCGGGTATATTGTGTTTTTTATTTGTTTATCTAGTCACTATATGATGTAGTTAATGTGTCTGTAGGCTGTAATTTCTTCTTGCAAAAGATTTATGTTGTTCCAACTTAGTACTAGTGGAGGAACCACAGTCTATTCGATGAATTATTGCATATGCTTTTTCTTTTCCTGAGTACTGATTTGAATCTATGAAATATTTGGTTATGATTGTGAAAGATACGAGTTGTATGCTATTGTATGAATGCTGAATCTTATACTTTGATTTTGAATATTAGTTGCTCCAGTGGAAGTGGTTAAAAAAGTAGAAGTGGATAGACTATACACATCACATGACTTCGACTGTTTGACAAACCAGCAAACATAGGTACTTCTGGATAACGTTTGAGAAAAAGTAGCTTTTGTTAGTTTGATACTTATTTCTCCACTATGCCAAGCACCCTAATGGACAGAATGGTTGTGAAATAAGGTACTTGTTCTGAACCATTTTTGTTTGTTGTTGTTGCTTAACTATTGTTCTCATCATTGATACTTAATATTTGCAGGTTATGGTGAATTTGATGTATTACTATGGATGTGTTAATGACTTGTCAAGTGTGCTCTGTTATGAACACTACAATCCAATTTGTTCTCAATTTGCCTTACTAACTTCCTCTACTTCTCTTTTGGTGTATTCTTTTGTAATTTTGAATTTAGTTGGGGGTTACTGTACATTTACTTCTATTTCTATGGATGAATAAAAGTTGAATTAGAAAATTATAATTTATCAATTGTGCTACTGCCTTGCCTAGTGTTAGACTTGTGAAGGATTCGTGTAATTAAATTAGTAGTTCATAGGTCTACTTCGCTTGTATCTTGCCACTTTTTCAAGCACATAACCTCAATTTGATGTTGTAATTGCTTTATATTGGTGTGTATAAAACTTGATGTCATTTGAGACTGAGGATTTAACAAGTTTTAAAGTTTGAGCTTGGGAAATTTTGTGAAATAAGAACTCTATGGAAGATTTATATGCTGAGAATTACGTTTGCCTCAATTGTTACTTCCCTAATTTTAGTTTTGGTTAATATAATAGTTCTGAAGTATTTGGCTCAGTTCATCTCAGAAAGAATGAAGCTTTTGTTACAGTGTTCAAGGAATAAATGTGGGGGCTTTTGAATAATTGAAAGAGCAAAAGATTAGCAATTGTATTATGTGATTGGCTTAGTTTGTAACTTTATTGAACCTAATTACTTCCCTTTTATGATCTTTAGGAGTTTCTGGCAATATATGAACATCATGTATTTGTGCTGTTTGAAATTTTCAAGCTTTACGTTCTTACTCATTTTCTGCATTTTGAAACCTAAAATTAGGCTATTTTCTTGGTTTTAAAATGTGCATTTGCGACAAAATTGAATCAATAACAGACTACTTTCCAATAAAATTCAAATAACTATTACTACATATGAAGTTCTTGCGAAATAGAGCTGTAATCAAACTTTCCATGTTGGTCCTATTAATAATTAGTAATTAGTTACTGGTGTTGACTACATTTAATCATTCGCCCAATTTTTATTTATTTGGAAAATATCCTTCTAATGTTGTCTTCGCTTATTGTAATTTTGGCCACATTGTCTTTCGCTTAAAATTGAGCAGGGAAAGAAGCTTCAGCCTTTTTATTGGCACTTGTAAATTATAAAGTTGAATTGTACTTACCAATTTTCATTTATTACCTTCAGATATATAAAACAATAGTGTTTTGTAATACAATTTTGAATGGGCAGTAACTACTATTGCACTCATTCTTTTTCTCTAGGTTGATTCAATGTGAAGTGCTTTGTTTTTGTTGTTTTTGTTTCAGTGTGATGAGTATAATAGTAGCTAATTTAGGTTCTACGGCTGCTTGAATATTGATGTTTTTGTTTTATCGATATGATTATATAAATTTAGGTTGTATTGGCATTTCATATTACTATGCAGGTTCTATGGCGGCTTGTGATTAAACACTCCATCACTTGAGACAAGTAATGATTTAGGATGGAGATAGGTTAAAAGTTGTGTTTGGTAATTTGGTATTAGATTATTCGAGTGAACTTATAGGAAGGTGTTACCATTTTTTTTTGATGAGAAATAGAACCTTGCATTAACACAACAAAAAGTTCAGGTCTTTAGAAATAAGGCAAAAAAGAAACTGGAACAAAAGCATAAAACAACAAAGGAACTGGGTTTAAAGAACCCCAATTCGCCAACAGCGTTCGAAGTCGAACTGAACTTGGGCAAATGATTGTGCAAGCATAAGGATCTCCCCAACAATAACACCCAGGTAACGATGACTTCCCGGAACATGCATTAATAGCCAAGAGGCTATCCGAGGCACTGAGAAGCTACTCGCATACCCAACAGAATACCAGCTAATTCGGCATGAATGACACATAAGCAATCCCCGAGAGAATGACTGTAACTACCCAGTTCGTTTCTGAGAATGAATCCCCCCTGTGCACTGCCGAAATTCATCAGGAACCCGTATTAAGTTTTACAAATCCGCTGTTCGGTGCTTGAAAGTTCCCAGATATGCTGCAAATTTCAGTGGCTCCTGAATCAGTTCTTGGGGACGCCTGATGTTGCAGAATAACTTCAGCTATACGCTTGATGGGGAGACAAGGATTTCCATGTGTTGCTTGATTGTGTGCCCACCAAATCCCCCATATAGCGTAACAAAATAAGCTTAAGTCTTGATTGGAAAGTTCTGAAAAAACCTCATGGAGCCAGTGTTCACAGTCAGAGGCTTGGATTTTATAAACTTTAATGGGGAGACTCAACAATTTCCACAGCTTTTCTAACATACAGGCAATCTTTAAAGATATGTAGCGGGGAGTCTTCACCAAAGCTACAAAAAGCACAATACGGATTGACAGGGATATTTCGGCTCATCAATCTAGAATTACATGGTAGGATATCGGTGGCAACATTCCACACACAGTGTTTAACCTTTGGTTGATTAGGCCGTAGCATTATCGAACAAGATCTCCTTAGCACAGTAGTAACCAGATTTGACCGAGTAAAAACCCAATTTCGACAGTCTCCAAAACACCGAATCCTCAACATCTCGTTGGCTTAGAGGCAGCCTGATAATTGCTTGAACAGTAGCATCGTCGAAAACATGATGAAGGAGATCAACCTTCCATTGCCTATTACTCTGATCAATGAGACAACTGACATTCAAGGAAGGTGGGCTATTAATACATCGCCACGGTCTAAGACACACCAGGCCAGGAATCCATTTGTCCTCAAAAATTCGAATTGTTTCACCATTGCCAATCCTCCAACAGATTCCTCTCTCAATGACAGGTCGAGCGACACAAGCTGCGCCAAATGAAACTGGCACCTGCCTTTACTCCAGCCGAAAGAATACCTTCATTGGGAAAGTATTTAGCTTTAAAAATTGTTGCACATAAAGAGTTCGAGGTGGTTAAAAATCACCATACTTGTTTAGCTAACATTGCATGGTTGAAAGCCAAAAGTTGTCGGAAACCCAGATCTCCTTCGGCTTTTGGTCTACATAACCACTCCCATTTTTTCCAGTGAATCCCTTTCTTATCTTGACCTCCACTCCACCGGAATTTAGCCACTAATTGTTGTAGTTCATCACAGAAAGTTCTAGGGAGAAGAAAGCAACTCATAATGAATTGCGAGATCGCTTGTGCCACGGCTTTGACTAATACTTCCCTTCCTCCTTTTGACAGGAACTTCTCTTTCCAGCCACCAATTCTCTTAACCACGCGCTCCATCAAAAACTTAAAAATCACCTTCTTCGAACGACCGATCATAGTAGGCATACCCAGATATTTGGGAAACTGCCCAACTTCTCTCACCCGCAAGGCTCCCTTAAGTTCACTTCTTGTAGTTCTGTTCACCCCTTTACTAAAGCTAATGTGGGACTTCTCAAAATTTATCATTTTCCCGGACACCTCCTCGTATAATGAGAGGATATTGACCACCGTTTGACATTCCTCCATCCTTGCTCGAAAGAGTACTAGCGAATCATCCGCAAATAAGAGGTGGGAAATGATTGGGGCTCCCCTACAGAGTCGGATGCCATGTAGGGGCTCAGATTTCCTAATCAATGATGATAACCCTTCTGCGCATCAAAGAAACAAATAGGGAGAGGTTGGGTCCCCTGACGAAGGCCCTTCTTCGGCTAACAAAGCCTTTCGCTTCCCCATTTATGAGAAATGAAAAGGAAACTGAGCTGATGCATTCTTTAATCAACCTTATACATGATTCCAGAAACTTCATTAGATTCAACATCCTCAAAACAAATGCCCATTCTACTCTGTCGTATGCTTTACTCATATCAAGTTTAAGAGCACAAACTCCTCCCTTTTGCACGGTTGTGTTTCATAGCATTGAAAGCCTCAAAGTCAATAAGAGCGTTATCTGTTATTAATCTACCGGGTATGAACGCACTTTGAGCAGGGTCTATGATTGATTCCAAGACCAGTTTTAAGCGGTTGGCCACACATTTCGAGATAATCTTATATGGAACATTGCACAAACTTATTGGTCTTAAAACTTTCATAGCTTCAGGGTTTTTGTTTTTAGGGATCAGAGTAATGAAAGTGTGATTCGTACCCGGTAATAGTCTGCTACCATTCAGCACTTGGAGAGCATATTGAGTGACTTTAGGACCAACAACATTCAATAGGATTTGAGATTGCTGAAGGGTTGAAGAGCTTGTTCCACTTCCATCGGTAAGAAAGGTCTCGCTAATTTCCTTTGATTCTCTTCTGATAAGTGCCGCAAGATCCATTCAGCCTGGAATAACTCAACCTGTGGGCTTGATGTTTCGAAGATGTCACGGAAATAGGATTGAACAATATTACTGATATTGTCCTCACTAGAACACCACTCCCCTTCAGCATTTTTTAGCTTGGTGATGACATTTGTCTTTCTTCAAGCATTGGCCTTATTATGGAAGTACTTCGTGTTTTTATCCCCTTCTGCTAGCCACAGAGCTGTCTCCACATCAACTCTTCTTTCTCCTGGAGTCGTATGAACTGTTGCTCTAGAGCTGCAAGACGGGCTTCATTTTGGGGAGTTCTTGAGCTGCCATGGTAATTTTGCAATTCTTCTTCCAATTGTCTCAGCTGTTTTCCCACATGCCCGAACTTCTCTTTATTCCACTTTTGAAGCGCTAGTGTACACCCAGAGATTTTTTCTAGAATAGAGGCCATCCGCTGTTGTTGATTATTTGTCCACTCTCTCTCGATTATTTATTTGCATTCCTGTTCCTTCGTCCAGATAGCTTCAAAACGAAAAAGGTCGATTTTTCCTGGGCTTCACTCCATCTGTGTCAATTAGTATAGGGCAGTGATCAGAAGCTGTTCGTGCAAGATGGAGAACCAATGCATTTGGGAACAAGCAATCCCATTCTATGTTTTGAACAAATCTGTCAAGCCACTCCCGGATTAGAGCCAATCCTTGTCGCTTATTGGTCCATGTGAAAGGGGCTCCTCTATAATCAAACTCGAAGAGATCACAATCAAGCAAACAGTCGCGAAAGGCAGCCATAGCAGTGTATGACTTATCTGCACCTCCATACTTCTCCGACGAAAAGCAAATTTCATTGAAATCCCCAAAACACAGCCATGGCACAACGTCATTGTTTTTTAGTCCACGAATGAGTTCCCAAGTGAGGTGTTTATGTGGAGTTTCGGGCCAACCATAGATTCCTGTCCCTCTACAGACATGCTCCCCATTCTCTACATCAACTTGGAACGTTATGCAATGGGAAGAGAACCCAGTAATACCATAGTTAACTTCTTTTTGCCACATTAACATCAAGCCACCAGATCTTCCTCTTGCATCCACCATAAAGAAATCGTAACCATGAAATCTCATCCTTATACCTCTAAGCGCCTCTCTTCCTAACCTGGTCTCCATTAGGAAGAGTATGTGTGGGCAGCATTGTTACCATTACATTGGTAGTAATTTAACTTTATTTTCATAATTTAGTACATTTCAGATCACTAATGGTAATTATTGATAATTTATTGAATTTTCTTTATTATGTGCCTTGAGTTTGTTGGGCGCGCGCCTTGCGCCCTTAACAACTATGGCCATGGTGCTTTATATTGTTAACTTGATAATAAGATGTTGCAAGAACTGAGAGGCGATTCATCAAAGTGATATAGTTGTCTCGAATTATTAATAGCTATGTATAGATAAACATTTATGCTAAATGTCCACTTTAGAGTTTTGATACACTGGATGTTAAGTGCCTACTTTAGATGCAAGTGTCCATTTTATTAAATGTTTATTAATTCATCTTCTAAAAATTCATGATAATTTTCTAATTTAGGGTACTAGCTGCTCTATATAACAATCTCTGAATCAAAAAAGTCAGTTCAGTTCAGTGTGTTGTGAATATGGGGGATGCCTGAAAGAGGGAGTAAAATGGTATAACTTGAGGCTTAAGTTGAGATGTATAGAGGAATGTAACAATGAGAGCATGTGGCAGCTACCATTTGCTACTGAATTTCGGTAATTAGTGTAGTAATTGTGAGTGATTCACCAATATGGGGTTTGACAAGTTTCCTTGGATTTTCTTTTCATGACAATAATTATCATTTTCTTCTCATATTTAGTTGTACATGTTACAAGTTTAAGTCATTTCATCTTGCAGATGAACATTTTGTTGTCTTTGTGCGAATAGGCGAGAGTGCTTAAGAAGAATCTAACCATTCGGAGGGCAACCAATTGCTTTACACAGGTAATAACACAACAAACTTTTGCATAACAGAGGCAAAAGAAGAAGGATTAGCTACAAAGTTGAGTTGGTATTTTCAATTATATTCGTAGTCATAAGTTGTTGGCTACTCAGACCTATATATAAGTTCTCTTTATTTTATTTGATTGAAGTAGTTCCTATCATCTCAAGCTTCGTGCTCTGTGAATTTCAAAGCTGCAATTTCCTTAGCATTGTAGTTTGGAATGAGATGCTAAAATGTTATTTTTGGACAGTTTAAATTTATTATTTAGTAGTATTGTTTTAGTGTGATATATCCCATTTTGATCCATGGTCCGATTATATAAACTTGACTTCGAGGACACCCAGGAACTCAATGCATGTAATTGTAGAATTATTTACTTATTTTTTGTATCAGTAATTTGATTACTTGAAATTAACTTTTTATTTTATTTTTTAGATGAAAAACTTATGGTGCTCCTTGGTAAGAAGAACTCAGGGGACATTGAGTGCACTAGACCCATATGACAAGGTATTCGTCACTGTGACCTATAATGGATTTTACTTAATCAATAAAAGGTATTTCTTTAATGTTGTGATGATTTTGTACTAGTATGCACAAAGAAAAAGGAACTAGTTTTGGGGCTTTTATTGTGTTTGCTGTTAGCTAATTTCGTGGTTTTTATATGGCAAGTATTGATTTTGCATCTAAATCTATATATAGTTTCCACTTGTGTAGAACTCAACGTGTTCTTTCATTTACGGACTGAAGTTTCCATTCTATCACAGGTTGTCTCTGAGTCAATAACATAATAAACCAAAGTTAATGGGGTACAACTGACAAAACAAAGGCAATAGTACTAGTGGAGATTTGTAGGTTCGAGCTAGTTCATGGTTAGCCGTTATTTTTCCCGCTGAACTCAGCTGATTCAAAGCTAACTAGCAGCTAGGATAGCCAGTTTGTTATAGTTTAAAATCCCTTCACAAGTTGCTTCAGTAGCTTAGCTATAATGTGTTGTGATCTTGTGTTGTTGTGAATTATCGTGGTCTTGTTGCTGTTGTAGCTTGGTGATGTTCCGTTTTTAGAAGTTGTAAGGCGTGGTGCCTTGCTGATGGAATTTGTCTAGTTCATTTGTTTCCTCACAAGGTAACATTAATTCATCATAGGAAGTGATTTTATTGTCACAAATATGTTATCTTTTGTTTCAATAATTTATTGTCACATTATACTAATTTGTTATAACATTTATTGTAACTAAAAAGAAAAATTTTGTCACGAATAAAGTTGTTGTCACAAATGGTAATATTTTTGTGACGACTTAAGAGTGTTGACACGCAATAGTCCTGCAATTTGTAGCTTAAGTTGTGACAACTATTTTATTTATGACAACTATTTTTCTTTTTAGTTACAATAAAAGTTGTAACAAATAATTATAAGTGACAATAAGATATTGTTACAAAACGTTACTACATTTGTGATGACATTTTCGTTTGAAAACCTTTAGTTACCGAGTATTAGGTGATAATTCCGTGACAACTGTTTATTGTCACATTTTAATTTTTGTGACAATTTTTCACTTATTTGTGACGATATTTGTTGTCACAAATTGATAGATTTCTTGTAGTGGCATCCAAACTAGTGGATGTACCACTTGACCAAAGACCAATAAATATTAGGCTACCACTTGAACCACATCTTTTACTTCTTTATTTATTTTACTCGTTAAGTTACATTTTTGTTACATTACTTTTGCTCCTTGACTCATTATTTATCATTATGTAGCTTACATGCCATACTTTTAGTAAGATCTTCATGTTGTACTATGGTTTCGTTATTTCGTGTATACATATATAGCTTTTCACTCGTTTATAAGAAAATACATAAAATCATTAAATTTTATGTCTCTCCTTGCATATATACATTTTATAAATCATAGCTCCGCCACAGCCAATAATTATAAATTCAATGTTAATTGTTGGTTTAAGACTTTTATGACCTCTTCTTTCTCTTCCTTGTTCACTGAAAGAAAGTTATTGGACCTAGGAAACTTCAACCCTGTATACTTGAAGTTGATTTCGATCAAATTGAATAAAATTTATATAATACAAATAAGAAAAACAACTACTATATTCCCGTAAAGGTTACATAACTTTTTTCTCTAGATTGAATTTAAAAGTTAAAAGATGAAGCATTTCTGAAGTAAGAATATGTTATATAAGTCCAAATCTATGGTGGGATTTTTACTTTAAGAAATACGTAAGTTGTAATTCTTATACTAGATTTTGATATATAACAAATATGCATCATATTTTTCAACATTTACTGAAACGTTGCTTTATATTTGTCCACCTATTATTAGAGTTGTAATCATTGATGATTTGATTAAATGGACTTTATTCTTCAGTAAAGAAAGTGCAAATAGAAAACACAACAATTATGGATATTAAGTTTGCGTTATATGCATATAGTCAATAACCTATTTAATTAACTTGCTAGTTACAAATTTTGTAACATTAAATATTACTTATCAAAGCTAAATATTGCATATGTAAAAGTGCAATGGCAACTAATTTCTGTTCTTCTCGAACTTTTTAGACTCTAAATAATGTTCTGGATTATGTATAAGCCGGCCACATTATGCTTCTAAAACATTCAATTTTGTAGACTATTATAGATTACTAGTACATGAATATGAATTAATATAATGTTGTATTGGGTTGAATTGTTGTGAAGAAATTAAAGACAAGGACCTTTTAGCATTAAATGGATCCATTTCGATGAAATTAATGGTGGGTGTCGGTTGATTAATTGCAACGGCCCAAAAAACGCTTTATGCGCCTGTCATATCGTGTCATTTATTACGCATTCATTTACATATTCATTACATATGCAATATTTTCAAATTATTTTAATAATATAAACAACTTTACAAATTCATTACATATGATTTACACAACCAATACATATACTTTACATAAAAATTACGAACTGGTTTACAGAGTTATTGCATAAACTTTACAAATCCATTACATATGATATACATATGTAATACATATCTCTTACACACTTGCAAATTCAATTATGATTCAAGAAAGAAGAAGAAGAAGAATCCATTACACATATTGCACAACCAATATATCATCATTACATGTAGCATACATAACATTCTCACTATAGAAGTATTTTATCGAACACCTTGTGTGCATCCTTTTAACATCATTATCTTCATCACCATTGCATCTAAAAATAACAAACAGAAAAATCAAGTAAAAAAATGAGAGTCGGAGTCACTTTCAACAAATCGAAATCGAAAAAGGAGTTGAAATCAAAGTCGAGGAATAAACCGAATGAAACCAAAATTGAGATGCAATGGTGATGTTGCGTCGCAATCTCACCGGAAAAGAGAATCAAAGTCGAAGAACAACCGAATGAAACCAAAATTGAGGCCGGAATCTCGCCGGGAAAGAGACGAAAAGAAGAAGAAGAAGAAGAAGAAGAAGAAGAGTGATGTGTAATAATGCAGTTGATATGTGTTGTATTTAGCGTAAAAGTTTTCATGGAAATCGAAATTGCTTTTGCTTTAACCTTGATGTGTAATAATGCAGTTAGGGTCGTTATGTTGTTAATTTTGTAAAAGAAAAGCTAAAGGTGTTATTTATGTAAACAAGTTTTCTATTGGACAATTTGTGTAAATAATATGCAATTATTGTATATTGATGTCAATTTCCCTAAAAAACAGTTACTACCTATTCTCCTCCTTTTTAGGCCTTGTTCTTTTCAATTTATTTTTCATTCATTTCAATTCAGACTCATTAAATTTCAGTTCAGTTTAAATTCATTAAGTTTCCATCAATTCATTCAATTTTAATAAATTTTTAATAAGAATAAAGCTTATTAAATTTCGAATCATTTAAATATAAATTTTAATATCATTAAGTTGCAATAAATTTCATTAAGTTTACATTATGTTTCTGTCAACAAGTTTCGATCTGGCACCATTAAATTTCGATTAAGTTTCAGTTCAGTCTCATTCAATCTAAAAGAACAGACCTTAATTCTCATGTCCTTTTTTCTTATTTTGCTTGTTCGATATACATGTTGAACATTTAAGCTATGTGGAATTTCGATTGCATAGCATTTCGGTATTTCATGTTCATTTTGAAAGAAACATTTAAAAAAGAAACATCTAAAAGATGTTTCAGACACTTTTCACAATTATGAAAAAATTGAATCGCTTCAAGTTTATAATTACCTTGAAATTGGTGAAAAAAAAAAATTCGTTGACTCTTATTGATGGGTTGCGTCAGTAAAATTTATGATCGAGTTTTATGTGATTTTATGGAGATAATGAATTCATAAATCGTAAAGCTAGGATTTGGATAAATTATTTGGTTGTATGAAATATTTTAAAATTTTATTATGAATCTATCAATCTTCTTGATAAAAATAGGTATAATTATAATTATATTATTTTTTTGGATAGTATCTATCTATATGTCTATATATTAATAAAAGCAATTAAATGTTAAATAACATATTTAATCTTATATCTTTTTTACATTTTTTTATTATAAAATTTTTAAAATTATATTACAAATTAATAATCGAATGGTTACATATGAATCCTGAAATTCTACAAATTAATTACGTAGATAGATAATTATAAATCATAATCTTAATTTAATTTTTTCAAAAATTTTAACTTTAAATTGTAAACAGATTATAGAAAGATAGTATAAATAAGTAATCAACTAAGCATATAAATCCTATAATCCAACGCAGAATCATGTTCATAAATAGCAAACTTCCTCCTTTTTAAAGAATTTCAACTGTTAGATTAATGTTTTTTCGGAATTAAGGTCACAATTCTTTTCTCTAACCTTTTGTCGTCCTTATTTCTTTGTAATATTGTCTATTTAATTGTTAAAAGTCCTAATTTATATCTTAGTTCTCTTATTCATAATCTTATTGAAGACTAAATGTCACTTTTTTATTTGTATATCATCTAATACTTGACAGGGAATAGCAAAACTACTGCAAAAAAACTTAAGCATTTGTTATGTTGAAGTAAAATCGTAATTCAGTGGACAATGTCAACTCAAGTAAAATTAAATTAAAGAGAAATTTTTATATGTGATGTAAATCATAGTAAGATGTTATAAGTAAAAGTGTTTCCATATCCGTAATATTTTTTCTTTTGAATTTCAAATAATTTTAGTTTGTTCTCTATTAATTATGTTTTAACATATGTTATTGTTTTTTTGTTTTTGCCTAAGAGCATGTGTCTAGCCAACCGGTGAAGACCCAAGCAGTAAGAACAAGAGGGTATTTTCGAACAAGAACAGTAGCGAGAAGGATACTACGATCCTAGCCGCAGGAAAGAACCACCCCCTTAAACTAGCACTTACAAGGCTTGCCATCTACGGAGCGAGGACACACCGTAAATTATATTAGATGCATGATGGACTTGCTTATATGCATCTAATAATTTGAAAAAAAAATAATTGATATGCATCTTTTTTAAGAAATATTTTATATTTTGAAATATTTGTAAAGTAAGTAGAATTATTAAATTTTATTTATTTTTTATCGTTGAATTATTATGTTTCATTCGAATAGGAGTTAATTCTTCTTATTTTTATCACTTCAATTCGTTTGATAAATTTTGCAATCCTTATATTATTTTCTTCAAATTGAAAAATTATTACTAATTTCAGAAATTGTACTAATAAATGAATTTTGTAAATTTTTGGTGTTTTATAAACTAATAAAGTATAAACTGGAAACTTGGTCTAAGTTTGTGACTCATATGGTTAATATAACCATATAACTTTCCAATATTCTTTTTTTTGTGGAAATATATTATCCATTTACTTTAAATTTTAAGTAATTATATTTCAATTAATTATAAATAAATTAATAGTTAAGAAAAATAATAGAGTTTGTAGCTTAGACGACAATGCAAAATCAATTATTTTAGTGGAGTCATAAATTTTTTATAATATACTATATAAAGTGATATTAATTTTGAAGTGAATGAGATAAATAATTAAACTTATCTAAATTTTTATCTCCATCAATGTAAATGTGTATCCTTTATCAGGCTGGTTAAAATCTATTTAAAGTTAAATATAGAAGTTTAAATAACATAATAGTTCAATTTAAGTTACTTAGGATAATACTTTGATTAAACATTTTTATTTTCTTATATTTCAAATTTACAATTATTTATTGTAAATTTTTACATGTAGATAATTATTTTGTAATATAGTTTATAAAGTGATAATTGTTTGAAAAGAAGGAAGTATATAATTGAAGCTATCTAAATTTTCATATGCATCAATGTAAATGGGTATTCTTATCACTTCTAACAAGTTAGTAATTCATATCTATTTAAAGTTAAATATCTAATTTTAAGTAACACAATCTTTCAATTTAAGTTTAGTTAGGATAACCCTTCGATTAAATATTTTTCTTTTCTTATCTTCCAAACTTACAATTCCACAATGTAATCTTAATAATACGAGAATAAAGAAAAAAGAAGTAAGAGGAATTTAATTTGATGTTAACCTCACCTGATTTTTTTAATCTCACTTGAGTTATATGGAATACATAAATAACTTAACAACTAAATAAGTTCAAGAAAGTGGATGTCATTAATAGTAGAATTCCAACAATATTAGTAAGCATTAACCAAAAATTATAAAATAAATTATTAATATATAAATTCTTTTGAGTAATGCATTACATCCAACAACTTTTATTATGCTATATTATTTTAGTGGAGTAATAATTTCTCATAACATTAGTTAAATGATAGCAGAAAAACTATTTTGGAGTGAAATAAATAAGTAAATAATTAATGTTATTTAAATTTTCTTATCCATCAATTCAGGCAATTATCCTTTAGTAAAACAACTTTGCACATCGCGAGTAATAAAAAGGAAAAGTTTGAAAATTCTAATATATGATGATGATGAATAAGTTACAAATAAAACTGCAAATATTGCATATAAAAAAGTTTTTCGTAATTTAATCTGATATACAATATAATATATTTTCTTAACTGTAATATATTCTACTTTTATTGTGTAGGAATTGAAGTAATAATTGTGTCACTTTAATTTTATAGGTGCACTGCACGAGAATTATACTAGTAAAATACAAGAAAAGAGAACCGAACTAAATAGCTTCAGTTTGGTTCAATTTGATCTGGTTTAATTTGATCTGGTTCAGTTTGATTTTAAAATTCACCTTGGTTCTCTTAGTTTTTTTGTTTTTTCCTAATTTGGAACCCCCAACAAGTGTGAATAACCTGCTTATATGGAAATGTTAGCTAGTGTTTTTCCAATTTTTCTATATAGTATATGTTTTTCGAGACAGTTGACAATTTTAGCAAGAAAAAACTGTTAAGATTCGTTTGGGCTAACTAATATGGACAAAGATGGTGAAGTTGTACATCCAATCAAAACAGAATCCATAAGCCACGTGGGATAGGGTTCACACAGGTCAATAACTTGAACGTCAAGACAATACCTTTTTCATTTTTTTTTCTTTCATGCATAAAAAAAAGAGATGCATTTTATCTAGGGTGAATTGCAAAAAAATACAAAATTAACTTTAGATTCAGGCCCATACCCAGCCAAACAAACTCAGTCCACCCAAACATCAAATTATTTGCACAGTTTACGTTGTTAACTTTGCAATTAGCATAAGCACCAATACCCAAAACCATTGCGATTCAAAATTCAGAAACCGCTCCAAATCACAAAACCTCTCAAAATCGTTCCTCTTCTCCTTCTCTGTACTGCTTCCTTCGCAAACCACGAAATCGACTTCCATTCAAGGAACAAAGACAATTGCAAGAGTCATATACGACGATAACAATTTCAAAAAGGTATGAAAACGAAAAACCCTAGAAATCTTTAAACTAGTCCATAAATTGTTCTAATTTGTC
>CAOJBJ010420687.1:0-19504 GCA_948291685.1 Euphorbia celastroides | reverse complement strand
AACTCTACAATTCCAGCTTCAACTATCACAAGACGAGCCAGAGCTCATTGAGGTCTTCTTTGAGCTTGCATGAGCCGCAATTCATTGGTTTGTTTCAGCCTAATTTTAGCTTGAAGTTGCTCCCAAGTGTATTTCAAGAACCACTGAAAACACAAAACACGATTTCAATTTAAGACACAAAACAAGTGGTTCAAATCAAGATAACATACCACAACTGTGTTATCATGAGTTCGCAAAAAATCACACAAAGACAACCATCAACGTGCCATTTTCTCGACATCCAACTGAGAAACCTGAAAATTGCACCAAGTCAAACAAATTCACATACATGAGTTGTATTCGGTGGGTAAAATGAAACTCCGTGACGGCTTGGGGGCAAGTTTCTAAAAGCTCGTTGGCCAAGACCAGAGAAAACGAAGAACGAGGAGTCAAACTCTGTGAGGCATTTTCCTTCGACTATTCTTGTGGAGAAGGTTTCTCCCAGTTCAAGATGAGGTGTAGTTTGTCAGTTACCTTGACAAGAAGTTCCTTTCTTCAATGAACTGTTCAATTTATGTTTCTTACGATCAGCCTGAATAATGGAAGCCTACAAAGGTCACAAATTAATACCAAATATAAATTTGAATTCACACCGAATTTGGAACAATATTATTAATCGGTATCGATCGTTCTACAGTGTTCTTAAATCAACACCGATTTACACCTAGTCAACACCGATATCTTCACACAAAATGTAGAAATCCGAAATAACCCAAAATGGAATCAACACCTAAAAGCTATTTCTTTAAGTTAAAACACATCACAAGTCAAGATAGGGACAAATAAAACCTGAATTTCCAAAGGAAATGGACGGGATGAACCCAAGTTTCGGACCTCAGAACCCGAGGAAAAGCCGAACCCATTAGGCTCAGAAATCGATCCTCTCCTGAAATCTGGACTCAAATTCACATCTGAATCCCCACGACGAATAATTGGAAAGGATTGGGAGCGCCTCCTTTGACCGGCCATTGATAAGTTTGGGGGAAGAACCCAAAACTTTGAAGTTCTTAAAACGGTTTACTGTGGCGCCAAAAGAGATTTCTAATCCTAGTCTGCCGAAGACAAGAATCCGGTGCCGGCTATAGCATAAATTAGCGCCGATCAATTGCAAACAGTCAGCACCGATTGATCAAAAATGCAATTTCTGTTTTGATTGAAGGGGCAACAAATTTGTTTTTCAAACAACTCTCAATCAAAACATAAATTGAATTTTAGATCGAAGAAACATGTATTTCTTTCCTTTTTGTGCTTTCTTTCACGCAACTACTTTTAATACACATTACAAATAATTTCGAGAGGGGCAGCCTGTCAGCCCGGTTTTTCAGTCTTGGTCACAAAGGCAATGATGATAGTTTACGATGATCCAGAATTGATGTTTCTTAGTTGGAACTGACTGGAATCACCTTGGAACGAGATTTCACAACAATTGAAAGGCAAAAAATCGAAGTAGAGAACAAACTGTCAAAAGCCCTAAACCCGCATCGGTTGACCTTTGAACGACACTGATTTACTCTTAATCGGCACTGATTTCTTATCCCATTTAGCAGATAGAACTAATTTTCTCCACTGATCGAATATTAAAAGCTAAAATATCCACCGATGCTGATTAACCCTTAGTCAGCGCCGTTCAACAATAACTCGGCACCGACTTACATGTCTAGTGGCAGACTCAAACCTAATTCTTTCACTTTCGATCGAATTAAAAATTAAGAAAACGAATTAAAATTCATAAATTATGGCTATAAATAGACCAAAAATCTTCATCATTTAGACACATAGAAATTCCTAGAGAAACTCTGGAAAAAATTCTCCTTCTCTCTCGAACAACGTTTCGAAATTCCGTTCTTCCTTATAAATGTCTTATAAACATCCATTAGAAGTTTGATATCTTCAGCTTCTATCCACGTCACTGCCCAGAAAACCACTCCTTTGCATCCCTCACACCGAGGCCAATCTTTCCACATCCATTCCGGATCCTAAATCACGAGATTACTCCACCAAAATTGCCGAAAGTTGCTGTGAAATCTCATTTTGAGGACTTCCCAGACATTCAAGGTGGATCTTCAACATCAAGGTGAGCAAGTTAAGCCTTTTATAGCTTCAGGCATCTCATTTGATAAAAAAAAAAAGAAAATCGAAATAAACCGAAACACAAGAAAAATAAAAAAACAACCATTTTGAAATAAAACAAAACGGTGGCATTTTACTATAAAACGGCACCGGTTTGTCACTAAATGAATCAGTCCTCGATCGGTACTTGTTTATGCTTCGGATTTCAATTTTCTTTCTACGAATTTTATTTTTATATCGTTGTTATAACTATAATTGTGTGAATAAAATTCATAGGGTAAAATACGAAAAATATTGCAAATATGATCTCTTGGCTTTTCATCCAATTTTGCTAAATAGAAAGTAAGTGATCCGTCACGAACCCGAATCTCTTTAATTTTCCGGTTGAGCTGAGCCGGGTGGCAACTCCAATAAATTTTTAAATACGAGATAACATTCTCAATTTTTTTATAAATTCGTTAAATTGACATTTTTGGGTGGCGACTCCAATATATTTTTAAATACGAGATAACCTTCTCAATTTTTTTTTATAAATTCGTTAAATTGACATTTTTTGATAAACTTTCTAAAAATTAAGTCACGTAACGAATATTAACGGAAATACACAATTTCTAAATAAAATCAATTAAAACAACAATTTTCTCAACAGAATTTAGTTTTAAAATGACAATAAAATTAGATTTAAGAGAAAACATTTTTCACCACAAAATCTTCACACCGAAAGACACTTTTCTGACGCACAACGTTGTGCTTAAAATTTCACCCGCTCACAATGTCGACTCCGCTGGGGAATTAATCTTTTAAACTTAAAACTTGTTTTAAACAAATACACGTTTTGTTTTCAACATAAATAAAAGTTTAAACGATTATTTTGACGGACATCGAAATTATTTAGCCAAATTTCATTAAAATTCAATAGAATATATTTGTGGTGTTTTTATGGCTAACATCATGCATTTTCTCTCCCCTCCAAATTGTTGCACCCTATACCTCACTTTGCCTAATGGGGTTTCGTCCAATACCTCTAAATTATTGGGGGTTCTTCAAAGGGTGAACCGACCTGATGTTATACGCCCTTATAGTCCTCTAAGGTGCTATAGGGTTTATGACATGTCAAAAACCTTTTATCAACGACTACACCATGCATATAATAATCTTAGCAACTTTCCTTAGGATTACTGGAATTTTTGCATGACTACAATAGTTCGCTAAATCAAGCCTAGGGTTAGAGTTTTGTACCCCGGTTGTGTGGAGATATATGCAACTAAACAAGGAGAAACAACAACATGTTTATTCTTGATTAAAGTGGTCTAAAATTTTGATTCTTTCAATCAAGAAGTAAACTTCTACAGGTAAGTATTTCTTTCCTTTCTTCTTGTGCTCTCTTTCGTGCAATTATTCCTAATAGCCATTAGAAATAATTCCTAGTTTGAGCACGGGATTTCAGTCTCGGTCATGAGGTGATGATGATAGTTTACGATGATCCTACTTTGTGTTTCTAACTGTTGGAAAAACTTGGTTTAATCCGGAATAAGCCTTTTTTGGTAACCCAAAAACTCTTGACATTGTCCGACCGAGCAAGACCCAAATATTATTTGAACCCTAGTGAGTCCATTTCTTTAGCAATAAATCATAGTCCCTAAATTACCATGTCTTGTAACATATATAATGTGTTTGTAGTATATAGTAAACGTATGTAATGTATATAAAATACATGTGTGCATATATTAAAAGACAAAAAAATAATAAAAATATAAAAAATAATAAATAACAATAATAATAATAATAATAATAATAATAATAATAATAATAATAATAATAATAATAATAAAGGGAAAAAAAGAAAAGAATGTTATTTAGGCGTGCATTTATATAGTTAGGCATAATGGAATTACGCATCATATTAATAAGAAAGGACAAATTGAATTTAAAGTAGATGGACACATTGTCGGGTGGTAAAAAATAATAAACAAACATAATGAATATTAATTAAAGATAAAAGAGTGAATTAGGCCATGGTCTGCCAACACAGGGAAAGAAAGGTACAAAGAATTCATAAATAAAAAGGGGCATTTGGCCAAATGAAACGAAAAGCCATTTTATAAATGAAAACAAAGTAATATTCATGACACTTGGGAAATGCAAGGGCCAAATCAATGGGACACGTCAATCATCATTAGAGGTGTGCAAAGTAAGAATTGAGGATAATAAAAGAGGAGGATTCGACCAGCACAAAGGGAGGAGCTGGAAAACAAAGGAAGGAAAAGAACTAAAAATAATTGCAGAGAGAGTTGTCTGGAAGAAAAGGCCATCCGAGCCAAGGAAAAGGAGAGAAAATTCCAAATATCAATTCTTCTCAAACCAAACTTCAGTCCCAACAAACATTTCCAAGCCTCTCAAAATTATCAAACAAATCATTTTGACAAAAACTCACACCGAGAATGTCAAAGATCTTTTCAAACCGGGCTCCGAATTAGAATTCCTATTCGAGTCCATCAACAAATAATTCATTCTCAATCAAATCAAATCCAGTCGTACAGACTTCACGGAAGAGATTGTAGCCAACTTGTAGGCGCAAATGTTCATCGACTTCATTCGATCAAATCAACTAAAAAAGGCTATTTCCGGGTTAAACAATCCTAAGCAGTAGATTCACAACAAAGAGGTGAGTAAACTGAGCCTCATTAGCTCACTGCTGTTGTTTCGAAGTCTTTTTTATTATTCGAATGTTTTCAAAATTTTATTTGTTACATACTTTTTTTCAGTTGTGGGATACCGTACTGACGATTACTTTTGCAGGTTGAGGAGCTGAGAAATATTATTACTAACATGTATTGGTTTTGCAGGATTTATAAAATATTGGTAATGGCTGCGTATAAGTTGAAATTCATTTATTTACTTACCTTTTGTGTTGTTAAATATTTGTTTTCTAACACCGCTAACAAATAAAACAATTAAATCGAAAATCTCAACGTAAATTGTGTGAACAAAATTTATAGGGTAAAATAACAAAAATACTGCAAATATGTTCTCTTGGCTTTTCATCAAATTTAGCTAAATAAAAAGTAAGTGATCCGTCACGAACCCGAATCTCTTTAATTTCCCGGTTGAGCTGAGCCGGGTGGCAACTCCAATAAATTTTTAAATACGAGATAACATTCTCAATTTTTTCATAAATTCGTTAAATCGACATTTTTAGATAAAATTTCTAAAAATAAAGTCACGTAACGAATTTTCCTTGAAGTTTGGTTTTATAACGGAAATATACAATTTCTAAATAAAATCAATTAAAACAACAATTTTCTCAACAAGAATTCAGTTTTAAAATGACAACAAAATTGGATTTAAGAGAAAACATTTTTCACCACAAAGTCTTCACACTAAAAGACACTTTTCCGACGCACAACGTTTCACTTTAAAATTTTCGCCCGCTAACAGTGGCGACTCCGTTGGGGATTCAATCTTTTAAACTTAAAACTTGTTTTAAACAAATACACTTTTTGTTGATAACATAAAAAAAGGTTTCAAATATTATTTTGACGGACATCGAAACTATTTAGCCAAATTTAATGACAATCCAATAACATATATTTACAGTATTTTCGGAAATAACATCATGCATCTCTCTCTCCCTCCAAATTTTTGCACCCTATACCTCGCTTCGCCTAATGGGGTTCCGTCCAATATCTCCAAGTTATTAGGGGTTTTTCAAAGGGTGAACCGACTGGATGTTATACGCCCTTACAGTTCTCTAAGTGTTGTACGGTTTATAATATGTCGGAAACCTTTATCAACGACCATACCTTCATATAGTCAAGCTTAGCAACTTTCCTTAGGATTACCGGAACTTTTGCATGACTACAATAGTTCGCTAAACCAAGCCTAGGGTTAGAGCTTTGTACCCCGGTCGTGTGGAGATATAAGGATGGAATAGGATTGTATGTGATGTGCTAAATGTATTGCATTCATTCATGTATAACAAAAACGTTGAAATAATTATAAAGCCTTTTGGACTTGACTCGTCTTAGATCCTAGGTATATTCCAATTTTTAGGTATACTATAAATTTTGACTAAGCCACACTGGCTAAGGATAGATAAGATACCTAGAAACTTGTCAAATATTCCATTAGGAACTTGAAACCACTATATGTTCTGTATAGGATTAGAGGAGGTGTCTAGCTCTCAGGGGGCGCCTCTCCTACCTGGGAACATATACTAAACTCAAGAGTGGAATATTCACCATAGATCTAGTTTTTGACCAACAATATGTGTTTATTTGAAAGGAACAACTTTGATTCTTTGGGGAAAAGACCTTAGGAAATTGGGATGGGCATTGATGTGAAACACACTCTAGGCACAACATGACTAGGAGACACACACATGGAGTGTTAAAATGTTTGTTATTACTGATTCATTCGTTCAAGTTTGGTTTCAAGTAACAATGATGATCAAGATGCCCAACATGGAGATGGTGAAAATCCAGTTTAAAGCCTATTTGCTCAAGCTAACGAAAAGCGACTGGCACAGGCTCAATGATGGAGGCCTTTGGAATGTAAACCATTACATCCGAACAAGGATCAATGATCCTTCACTCAATCAATAACTGCCTGCTGGGATCCAATAGACTATGTTTTCCATTTTAGGGATAATGAACTATGTCCCATATTCGAAGAATACATATTCCTCCTTAACGTCCCATGCGATGAATCAACAAGGGTGGTCATCCTGACACCTCAGTTTGGACCTTGCAAACAGATCATTCAAAAGTTCATGCTCTCCCCAAATGATACAAAGTCCATCCAATACACTCCACCCGAGTACCTAGGAGTCCGTTTAGATGCGATCCTAAAGATCCTACTTCGTTTCTCCAAGACGATGAAGTGTTGGGTCCCATTGATGTAATTTTTTATTCTTGGATGCTACCTTTGCAAAACCGAGAATGGGATATGCGACTATCGCTTGGTGTCCATAATTCCGCAAATTTCAAATGGTGCTTCTCTAGTGGGCATGATCTTAGCTGAAACATTCACCTACCTAAATGCTTTACACACCGGCAAACCATACACCACCAAGGGAAGTGAAATGCTGCTCCAAGTATGGTTAATGGAAAAGACGAAATGCTTGAAAGACCCAGACGTGGCATGGGAGAGGTACAAACCGATGTCATTCCAGAGAAGAGCAATTGTAGATGAAAATTTCCAGCTGAAATGTGTCATCGAATGGTTACCCTTCTCCAAAACCGTGATACTGAACAAATCCAGTGCCTGTCTCCATGGCTCAACATTAGACAAGCCATGATTTCTATGGAAGGTGAAGGAATTCAACTGGTTGGGATTAGCCACTATGCATGGTACTATCCGGAGCGAATCAAGCGGCAATTTGGAATCAGCCAAGACATTCCAAATCATCAATCAAGCATATTTGGACCAAGCAAGTATAATCCATCCACTCAGAAGATGTATGCCATTTGATTGAAGGAGACACACAAATTTGTACCAATCAATACAGCGAAGGACTCATCAAAGGAGGTTAGCGATATTTACAAAAAGGTGGATAACCATTACTCGCCGTTGTCCTGACCCGGAGACAAGGAATAAGATAACATGGAAATTCCGACAAATCCAAGACAAGCCAAGAAATAAGGAAGTTTCTGTTTCTCTATTGTAATGCTTTTGTGTGCAATATGTGTGTAACTTTGTTGTAATGCTTTGTTTTGTAACTTTGTAATGTTTCTTTTGAAATTAATAAAAGTCTTTTTGCATACGAATGAAGTCCAAAAGGCTTATGAAATTCTAAAAAAAATACATATCATTGCTAACCACATTTTTGTGCAATCACGTTTGTATAATAAACCTCATAACATCATAAAAAAATACATGTTTTGATTGGAGTATTGCTCATCCATGGAATCCCGGAAGAGGCAAAGGCTTTGGGACCGAATAGAAGGATAGTTTGATCGAATTGACACCTCCCCAAGTCAAGAGACAAACACAACAGTGCTGGAATGAGAGGGGTTATCATCTGATTCAGAGATTCATTGTCTCTCCTCAACATCAGATGCGTGGTACTATCCGGAGAGGGGTTATCATATGATTCAGACATTACAAACCATGCATAGTGGTTAATCCTGACCAGTTGAATTCCTTTTTCTTCCATAGAAATCATGGCTTATCTGATGTTGAGCCATGGAGACACGCACTGGATTTGTTCAGTATCACGGTTTTGGAAGAAGGGTAACCATTCGATGACACATTTCAGCTGGAAATTTTCATCTATAATTACTCTTCTATTGAATGAGATCGGTTTGTACCTCTCCCATGCCACGTCTAGGTCTTTCAAGCACTTTGTCTTTTCCATTAACATACTTGGAGCAGCATTTCACTTCCCTTGGTGGTGTATGGTTTGCCGGTGTGTAAAGCATCTAGGTAGGTGAATGTTTCAGCTAAGATCATGCCCACTAGAGAAGCACCTTTTGAAATTTGCGGAATTATGAACACCAAGCGATAGTCACATATCCAATTCTCGGTTTCGCAAAGGTAGCATCCAAGAATCAAAAGTTTCATCGTCTTGGAGACTCGAAGAAGGATCTTTAGGATCGTATCTAAACGGACTCCTAGGTACTCGGGTGGAGTGTATTGGATGAACTTTGTGTCAATTGGGGAGAGCATGAAATTTTGAAGGATCTTTTCGCAAGGTCCAGTCTGAGGTGTCGGGATGACCACCCTTGTTGATTCATCACATGGGACGTTGAGGTGAGCGTTGTATTCTTCGAATAAGGGAGATAGTTCATTATCCCCAAACTGGAAAACACAGTCTATTGGATCCCAGCAGGCAGCTGCCGATTGAGTGAAAGAGTCGTTGATCCTTGTTCGGATGTAATGTTTTACATTCCAAAGCCCTCCATCACTGAACCTGTGCCAGTCGCTTTTCGTCAGCTTGAGCAAATAGGCTTTAAACTGGATTTTCACCATCTCCATGTTGGGCATCTTTATCATCATTGTTACTTGAAACCAAACTTGAACGAATGAATCAGTAATAACAAACATTTTAACATGCCATGTGTGTGTCTCCTAGTCATGTTTTGCCTAGAGTGTGTTTCACAATAATACCCATCCCAATTTACTAAGGTCTTTACCCTAAAGAATCAAAGTTGGTCCTTTCAAATCAACACATATTGTTGGTAAAAAACTAGATCTAGGGTGAATATTCCACTCTCTAGTTTAGTATATGTTCCCAGGTAGGAGAGGCGCCCCATAAGAGCTAGACACCTCCTCCAATCCTAGACGGAACCTATACCAGTTTCAAGTTGCTAATGGAATATTTGCCAAGTTTCTAGGTATCTTATCTATCCTTAGCCAGTGTGGCTTAGTCAAAATTTATAGTATACCTAAAAATTAGAATATACCTAGGATCTAACATGAATCAAGTCCAAAAGGCTTTATAATTCTTTCAACATTTTTTTATACATGAATGAATGCAATACATTTAGCACATCACACACAATCCTATTCCATCCTTATATCTCCACACGACCGGGAAGATCTAACCCTAGGCTTGGTTTAGCGAACTATTGTAGTCATGAAAAAGTTCCGGTAATCCTAAGGAAAGTTGCTAAGTTTGACTATATGAAGGTGTTGTAGGTGATAAAGGTTTATGAGATATTATAAACCATACAAAACTTAGAGGACTGTAAGGGCGTATAACATCCGACCAGTTCACCCTTTGAAGAGCCCCCAATAAGCTAGAGATATTGGATGGTACACCATTAGGCGAAGCAAGGTATAACATGCAGAAATTTAGAGGGAGAGAGAGATGCATGATGTTATTTCTGAAAATATTGCAAATATATGTTATTGGATTGTCATTAAGTTTGGCTAAATAGCTTTGATGTTCGTCAAAATAATCTTTCAAACCTTTTTTTATGTTATTAACAAAAAGCGTATTTGCTTAAAACAAGTTTTAAGTTTAAAAGATTGAATCCCCAACGGAGTCGTCACTATGACCGGGTGAAATTTTAGGCGCAACATTGTGCGTTGGAAAATGTGTCTTTCTATGCGAAGGCTTTTCTCATTGAGAAAATTGTTATTGCTTGAATTGATTTTATTCAGAAAAAGTATATTTCTTATTATAAAATCATTCTTGGTGAAAATTCGTTTTGTGACTTATTAGAAAGTTTATCCAAAAATGTCAAATTAACGAATTTATGAAAAATTTGAGAATGTTATCTCATATTGGAAAGTATGTTGGAGTTGCCACCCGGTTCAGCTCTATCGGGAAACGAAAGAGATTCGGGTTTGTGGCAAATCACTCATTTTTATTTAGCCAAATTTAATGAAAATTCAATAACACATATTCGCAGTATTTTTGGGTATCTTAACCTATTAATTTGATGCAATCATAGTTATAACAACAATATAAAAATAAAATTCATAAAAAGAAACTGATATCCACAGCATAAATCGGTACTGATCAAGGAATGATTGATTTGGTGAGAAATCGGTGTCGTTTTATAGTAAAACGACACCATTTTGTTTTATGTCAAAATGGTTGTTTTTTATTTTTCTTGTGTTTCCGTTTATTTCGGTTTTCTTTTTCTGATCAAATGAGATGTATGAAACTATAAAAAGCTCAGTTTACTCACCTTGATGTTGAAGATCCACCTTGAATATCCGGGAAGTCCTCAAAATGAGATTTCACAGCAACTTTCGACAATTTTGGAGGAGTAACGACGTGATTTGTGACCCGGAATAGATGTGGAAAGATTGGCCTCGGTGTGGGGGATGCAAAGGAGTGGTTTTCGGGACAGTAACGTGGATAGAAGCTGAAGATATCGAACTTATGATGGATGTCTATAAGACTTTTATAAGGAAGAACCGAATTTCGAAACGTTGTTCGAGAGAGAGGGAGAATTTTTTCCAGAGTTTCTCTTGGAATTTCTGTGTGAAAATGATGAAGATTTCTAGTCTAGTTATAACTAGAATTTATGAATTTTTAATTCATTTTCTGAATTTTTAATTTGATCGAAAGTGAAAGAATTAGGTTTGAGTTTGCCACTGGACATTTAAGTCGGTGCCGACTTACTGTTGAACGGCGCCGACTAAGGGTTAATCAACACCGGTGGATATTTTAGCATTTAATATTTGATCAGTGGAGAAAATTAGGTCTGTCTGCTAAGTGGAATAAGAAATCGATGCCGATTAAGAGTAAATCGGTGTCGTTCAAAGGTTAACCGGTGCGGGTTTAGGACAGTTTGTTCTCTACTTCGATTTTTTGCCTTTCAATTGCTGTGAAATCTCGTTCCAAGGTAATACTAGTCAGTTCAAAGTAAGAAACATCAGTTCTGGATCATCGTAAACTATCATCATTGCCTTTGTGACCAAGACCGAAATCTCATGCTCACAACCATACCACACCATACCATACTTTAATGAACCATAGAAAACAATGTTCCAAACAAAATTGGTATAAATAATCGGATGTAGCAAAGCTAAATACTAACAACCCAAAATGTTGTATGAATTATGGTACATTTCAAAAACATGACTTGTGTTTTGATTCAATAATAGAAAAAATTTTGTGTTATACTTTCACAAAAAGGTTCTAAATTTTAAAATGTTAGCAAATAAAGGTTTTTTAATATTAAATTATGTCATAAAATAGGATAATCATGTTCTTTTTGTTATGAAAATTTGCATGTTAGTTAATAAAATATAATACACATTGAAAACCTTTATTCATTAATTTTCTGAAAATACGAACCCTTTTTTGTGAAAACAAGTAACACATACCTCCTTTAATTATTGAGTCAAAACATGAGTCATGTTTTTGAAATTTACCTTATAAATTATTTATTACATTTACATATGTAAACTTTAAATAAATATTATGTATTTTGATTGATTTGTATAAAAAACTCTAATAATTTTTTTACAAAGGACTGGCTTTTTATTAAAGGAGAGAAGTCGAATTTAGAAAAACTGAAATGTCGTATATCTCAACTACATTGGTAACCTACTGATGGTGTGGTGGTGTTAAAAAGGCTATTTGTGGAGATAAAATGAGAGGAAAGGTTTTGTTTTAGGCTGGTTTGTAGTGTCAAACGAATTTGGAAAGTAAATGAGGGTGTTTAAGCTTGGCTGGATGAACTGAACTTTAGGAATTACAAGGAAAACAAGGCTGGAAATAACAGAAGTAAATGAGTAATCTGAGTGTTTTTGGATCACACAGAAAACCTCATTAGTTTTTGAAAACTAATAAAACCCAATTGTAATGAAACACAATAATTCACTCAAAACCTGATCTGCCTTATTACAATTTCGTTCTTCTCTTTAAAGGAGAAGTTTGAAGTAGAAAAACAAACAAACAAAAGGCTGGCAAAGTCAATTTGGGGCTGCCAACCTTTGATATAGCCTCCACTAGACTTTAACAACCATAAACAAAGGAAAAAGTCATAAAACAGCTTGCCTACTTTGAATGTATGCCAATTATTCAACAAAAGTTGGTAAAATAAAGCAAATGGCAGATTGTTAGGTCAATCATTTCGTTCTCCACATGTGTGAGCTGGAAAATGATGAAGCTTCATGGTTTGACCACATTGTTTTGGGCTTCAGATTGCTCTTCAAATATGAGGGCTTGAAACAGCCCATAGGGCTTCAAAATGACTTGAATTTTCATGTCAAGTCTGAATTCCAAGTTAGGCTCTTCATCATCAGATTCATCATCTTCCAAAAGAGTACAAAGGCCCATGTCAAGTGTATCCTGAATGGCAAGGACTCATGGACCTCCATCATTCTCCCCTTCTTCAAAAGATTTTTCTTCATCTTGAATTTGGATGGAGTCTCCAACATATTTGATAGGTCGCTGACATTGAAGGTATTTGAAATCTTGTAAGATGGTGGTAGCTCAACCTTGTATGCATTCTGATTTACCTTCTTCAAGACTTTGTAAGGACCCTCAGCCTTAGGCATGAGCTTGTTCTTCCTTTTGGATGGAAACCTATACTTCCTTAAGTACACCCACACAAGATCACCTTCTTTGAACTCAACATTTGATTTCAGCTTGGATTGACGGTTGTAGGCTTCATTCTTCTTCTCTATGTGTTCCTTTGCCTTAGCATGGAGTTTGATAATTTCAGCAGCCCTCTCTTCAGCCTTCAAGTTTGATTGAATGCTAGAATTTGCTTTGTTCAAATCGATTGGAATAAGAGGATTAGCACCATAAACCAATTCAAAAGGAGTAAAATTTGTTGTCTTACTCTTTGAACTGTTGTATGCGAATTCCACATGAGCTAACAAAGTATCCCAATTCTTCACTTTCCCTTTCAGCAAACTCCTCAAAATGTTACCAAGGCTTCGGTTGACTACTTCAGTTTGTCTGTCGGTTTGAGGGTGAAACCTCGTGCTGAATTTCAAAGTTTCTCCAAGCCGTGCCAAAAGATGTCTCCAGAAATGACTCAAGAACTTTACATCCCTATCACTTACAATACTCCTTGGAATTTCATGGAGTTTTACAATATTTTCAAAATACAAGTTCAGAATATGAGATGCATCATTAGTTTTGTTACAAGCAACAAAATGAGCCATTTTGGAAAATCCATCTACAACAACCATTATAGAATCATGGTTTCTCCTTGTTCTTGGCAGGCCAACTATGAAATCAATACTCAAATCCTCCCATGGAGCATTTGGAACCGACAAAGGCATGTACGGGCCATGTGCTTGGGATGTCATTTTAGCTTGCTTACATAAGTCTTGATACATCCTTCCACATCTTTGGCCAATAGAAATTTCCACTAGACATTTCGTAAGTCTTGTCTCTACCAAAGTTACCAGCTAGGCCTCCACCATGGACCTCCTTTAGAATTGCCTCCCTTAAAGAACTTTGAGGAATACAAAGAGCATCAAGCTTGAAAAGATAATCATTATGAATTGTGAAATCCTAGATGCACCATCTTTCCTAACTCTCTCCCAAATTTCACCAAAATCCCCATCACTCTCATAAAATGTCCTCACATCATCAAATCCTATTACATGAGCAGGCATGGTGCTAAGAACCTCAAATCTCCTAGACAATGCATCAGCTACAACATTACTTAGACCATCCCTATACTTCACTACAAAGTCGAAGGATTGCATATATTCAAACCAAGATGCATGCCTTCTACTCAACTTAGCTTGACTTTGGATGTATTTAAGAGCCTGGTGGTCAGTATAAAGAATGAATAAATTAGCCAGCAAATATGCACTCCAATGTCTAAGTGCTCGCACCAAAGAATAAAACTCAAGGTCATAGGCATAATACTTCCTCCTAACTTCATTCAATTTCTCACTAAAAAATGCTATTGGCTTTCCTTCTTGACTCAAAATAGCCCCAATCCCTACCCCACTAGCATCACACTGCAATTCAAAAGGCAAGGAAAAATTAGGTAAGGACAAAACAAGAGCTTTTGTTATAGCATTCTTCAAAGTGTTAAAAGCAATGGTGGATTAGGGAGTCCATTTAAACATTCCTTTTTTCATGCAATCTGTTATAGGGCTGGTTATAGTGCTGAAGTTTTTAATGAATCTTCTATAGAAAGAACAAAATCCATGAAAACTCCTAACTTGAAATAAATTGCTAGGAATTGGCCACTCCACTATAGCTCTCACCTTCTCTAGATCCATACTAATCCTATCTTTAGACACTACATACCCCAAGAAACTAATGATGCTATCACATAAATGACATTTCTCCACATTCGCATATAATGACTCGCGGTCCAAAACCTAAAAAACAAGACTCAAATGCATACAATGCTCATGTAAACTATGACTAAAGATCAGGATATCATCAAAGTAAGCCACCACAAATTTGTTCAGAAATGGTTTAAGTACCTCATTCATTAATCGCATGAAAGTGGAAGGTGAGTTAGAAAGACCCATCAACATCACCAACCATTCATACAGCCCCGCATTGGTTTTGAAGGTTGTTTTCCACTCGTCTCCTTCTTTGACATGAATTTGATAGAACCCATTCGCAAGATCAATCCTTGAGAACATTGATGCTCCATGTAAGCGATCCAGCATGTCATCAAGCCTTGGAATCGGAAACCGATACTTGATTGTGATTTTATTGACAGCTCTAGAATCAATCACCATTCTCCATTTACCATTCTTCTTGGGAACTAAAAATGATGGAACAACACATGGTGACACACTCTCCCTAATGAATCCCCTCCTCAACAATTCATCAACTTGCTTTTGTAACTCGTCGCTCTCCTTTGGGCTCATGCGATAAGACTGTTTGTTAGGGATTTGGGCTCTCAGAACAAAATTTATCTCATGTTGTATGGTTCTGAGAGGGGGTAATCCTGAGGGCAATGTCATAGGAAAAACTCTATCAAACTCATCAATCAAAGTTTGCACCTCGTTTGGAATCAAACGATTCAGTTTGGAGTCATCTTCTACATCCATTGGGACAAAGTTAGGCAGTTCCTCCATGATCTCGCTCTTCTTGTCATTAGAAAGTAATACAACAACTCCAATCTCCTTTTTTTTCTTTCTTTTCTCTGAGGACATGGGCTTGAGCAATATCTTCTGCCCATTATGGGTCAAAGAGTAGGTATTTGCTTTTCCTTGGTGATGAACATATTTTTGTACAACCATGGCCTTCCAAGTAACAAATGACAGACTATTATAGGAATAACGTGGCAGCTCACTTCATCGACATATTTCCCTATTGAAAAAGGAACAAGGCATTTCTTAGTCACTCTTATCTCATGCAAAGAATCCAGCCAAGTCAACTTGAAGGGAGTGTCAATTGGTTCAGTTTTCAGACCCAACTTATTCACCATCTCGTTGGAAACAACATTCTCGGAAGCACCACTATCAATAACAACTTCACATAACTTGTTGTTTGTTAAGCACCGGGTATGGAATAATGATTTTCTCCTCCAATCCTCCTCACTTCTTTCCACATTTAAGAGTCTCATCATAACTAAACATTCACCATCCTCCATAGCTTCACATTCAAGAACGCCTTCATCATAATCACGTAAACTAGAATCTTCCTCATTAGAAGCAGCAAACAACAAGCCTTCCTCAATATCTTCTATTTCCCTTATGGTCATGATTTTTCTTGTGGGGCATTCGTGAGCAAAATGGCCATAACCTTGTCATTTAAAGCATTTCAAGGCATTTTTAGAGACATTTTTGGTTGGTGGGGCAATTTGATTAGCCTTGGTGGAGGTGGGTGCATATTGGTTTTCAGATAGGTTTTTTGGTGGTGGTGTATAGGTAATTTTTGAAGGCGTTGGTTGTGAAGTGTTAGAACTTGGTTTGTGAGGTGACGAAAAATTTGTTGTTTTATGAAAACTTCAGGAAGGTTGAGAATGGGATAAGCTAGCCTCGCTTCTTAGAACCAATTTCTTCAATTCCACAAGAGAATCATAAGGGTGAAAACTGAACATGTCTTGAATATCAAGACATAGTCCTTGGAAATAACGTCCCATGAGCAGTTCATCGGTCTCCTCCACTTCACATTTCATCAAAAATTCATCAAATTCCATGGTGTATTGTTCCATAGATTTGGCACCTTGTTTGAGGGTGAGCATCTTCTCAATCAACTTTTGCTTGTAATGGGCTAGTAAAAACACAACATCCATTTCTTCCTTCATCTTATCCCATTGGGTGATTCGACGTCTCCCTTCTCTAGTCCTTTGCTTCTGCAAATTCTCCCACCAAAGGGCAGTATAACTCTTTAACCTCATGGCAGCAAGCTTCATTTTCTTTTCCTCTGAAACCTCCTTTAGATCAAAGGCTTTCTCAATAGAATAAACTCATTCCAAATAAGCGTCAGCATCAATTTTACCATGAAATTCAGGCAATTTAATTTTGTAATTGAAAAACTCTTCTTGTCTTTCTCCACGCCGAGGTGGAGGAAGGTTTTGCTCCCGTAAAAAAAAATTCACCATGAACTACTCCTCTCTCTCTTCCTCTAAACTCGCCTCGCTCTAATGCAACTTGGCGCTCAATTTTATCTTGGTCTTTAGCAAATTGCTCTTCCTCATTTAAATTTCAAAAATTCAATGGTGAATTTTGAATAATTGTCTCAAGAGCATCATTCTTAGTTTTTAACAGCTCAAGTTCCAACTTCTACTTTTCAAATTCAACGGCTAAGTCTTGTGGTTCAGTCATGATGTTTTTTTCTTTATTTTGGGATTAGACATAGTAAAGGCTTGGATTGGGATAACACTTGGCTCTGGTACCAAATGATGGCGTGGTGGTGTTAAAATGGCTGTTTGTAGTAAGAAAATGAGGGAAAAGGGTTTGTTTTAGGCCGGTTTACTAGTAGAACGAATTTGGCAAGTAAATGAGGATGTTTAAGCTTGATTGAATGATCTGAACTTGGAAATTATAAGAGAAACATGCTGGAAGTAATAGGAAGTAATAGAACAAATTCAGTGTTTTTGGATCACACAAAAAAACCCCATTAGTTTTTGAAAACTAATAAAACCCAAATGTGATGAAACACAATAATTCACTCCAAAATATGATCTGCCTTATTACAATTTTGTTCTTCTTTTTAAAGGAGAAGTTTGAAGTAGAAAAACAAACAAATAAATAAAAGGCTGGCAAAGTCAATTTGGGGCCGCCAACATTTGAATATAGTCTCCACTAGACTTTAACAACCATAAACAAAGGAAAAAGTCATAAAACAGCTTGCATACTTTGAATGTATGCAAATTATTCAACAAAAGTTGGTAAAATAAATCAAATGGCAGATTGTGAGGTCAATCATTTTGTTCCCACACGTGTGAGCTGGAAAATGATGAAGATTCATGGTTTGACCACATTGTTTTGGGCTTCAGATTGGCCTTCAAATATGAGGGCTTGAAACAGCCCATAGGGCTTCAAAATGACTTGAATTTTCATGTTAAGTATGAATTCCAAGTTAGGCTCTTCATCATCAGATTCATCATCTTCCAAAAGAGTACAAAAGCCCATGTCAAGTGTATCCTAAATGGCAAGGACTAATGGACCTCCATCAATCGAGCAGAATAAAGGAATCATTTCAGAGAGAGAAAGGGAAGCTTAGATGTTCAATTCAAAAGGCTTCAAGTGGCGATTTGGAGAATCTGGAATTCTGAATTAGCTAGAAAACCATGGGAAATTGGTTTTCTTTTTAATCAGAAAAATCCAAACACTGAAATCTCGAGTCTTAAATCTAAAAAATTTCGTTGGATTTTCAATGGAAATCAGTACTAGATGCAAAAGAATCAGCAATTTGTTTTGGTATTTTACGGGTGTATGTAAGGCTAATGATAAATGAAACGGAG
The DNA here is from genome assembly GCA_948291685.1 of Euphorbia celastroides. Lineage (NCBI taxonomy): Eukaryota > Viridiplantae > Streptophyta > Magnoliopsida > Malpighiales > Euphorbiaceae > Euphorbia > Euphorbia celastroides. Next base: position 1,079 of record CAOJBJ010420687.1, on the reverse strand, counting down.
TTTGGGCGGTGGAGGGCGGCGGCAGCGATGGTTGAAGAATTTTCTGGTTGGTTACTTTTTTAAGTGGGGCTAAATGCCCTTTTAAGGCCTTGTGCTATAATTAAATCACTCAATAAGTCCCTTGGGTAAGCACATTTCCTTTTGAAACCCTGTGCTATGGTTTCCGTTTTCCAATATGTCCCTCCAGTAACGGTAGAACTCAAATTTTGCCATGTGTGCCACATTTGGAGTTAAACCCATGAATGGCTTTTGTATTCTACCAGAAACATCACAGTTCCGTTCTTTTTCTCCCTCTTGGTACAGATCATTTTCTTTGAAAGTTTCCATAGTTTTGAGGATTCTAAACAATCACCTCAACCAATAACGGTTATTCTTCACTTGCAACTTCCATCCAGTGTCCTTTGTTTTTAGCTTTATTGAAATTCATAAGTTAGAAGTGACTGAGAGAATGACTAAATCAGAAAGAGTATACATCAATTTCAAGTGGATTTGATTGCCCAATTCTATTTAGCTTGTATTCTCAATGTCGAATTCACATCAAAATTCGTTTGCAGTCTTAGAGATTTAGTTTGAACTAATTCATAGTCAATTGATTAATGGGGGAAAGGTAGAGGATTTAGTTAGTGTTCGGACAAAAACAGACAAAAGTAAATTCATGGAGTCCTAAATTCTTGCCATTGAAATGCAGAGTCGGCAATCGAGGAGCTTAAATCCTGTAGAAAAGGAGATGAGGAAAAGGGAGACAAGTGCAAGATGCGATGAAGATTTGGAAGCGCAATTAAGAAATTGAAGAGTTTGAGATCTACCGTTAGTGGAGGGACAAGTTGGGAAACGGAATCAACAGCATAAGGTGTAAAAGGGAAATATATGTGCTATTGGGTGATTTCATTGTAGCACAAGGTCTTAAAACAGCATTTAGCCAAAATTTGTATGTAAATTGTTCGTTTATAATCATGAAAATACAATATAAATTTTTGTTTTCTATTGCTCCTGCTTCAATTTTTTTTTTATATTCTTTAATTATCTATATGTGAAAACAAGTTTCATGTTTCACCTGGTTCATTGCGTAATATACCATA
>CAOJBJ010420618.1:0-13839 GCA_948291685.1 Euphorbia celastroides | reverse complement strand
TTCAAAAAATTTACAAATGAAGTCTTTGGCCTCAGAATAATAATGTTACATTAATTATTTCAAACTACTGAAAATTCTAATAGTTAAAATTTATTATTTAAAATTAAACGTTGTGACTTGAGTAATTTTAGGAGATTTTTTCCATTTTTTTATTATTTTTCAAATTTTTCTATCGTAGTTTAACTAAAAATATGTCTCATTATTAAAAAAATTACAAAATTTATTACGAATGTGAATGTGTATTGTATCTTTATTAATCATTGTGTAAAGATTGAAATTTAAACAAACAAAACTATCCATTTTTTTAGATAAATTAATAAACAAAAATACTATATTTACAATTTTTTAAAATTACAAACTCCGTTGTGAAAAAGAATTCTTCAACTCTTATTTTACAAAATGTCGGGAAATACTTGGTGGTTTTTAAAGTTTTCCTACAAATAATCGCAAGTAAAACAATGAGAGAACAATAAAATGGTATGATAATGAAATAGAAAAATAAAGAAGGAAAAAAATAAAAAAAAATAAAAGACAGATTCAATGGAACACCAACTACTACAAGAATCAAGTGGACAACACCAAACCTACCCCCTCACCTCCACTACGGTCTCCACTCCACCAACTTCCCTTTCTTTCTTTCTTTATTATTTCCAATGATTAAGTCTCCCTTTTCTATTATTTATTTATTATTACTCTTATCATCTTTTCGTCATATTTGAATGCGGATTCAAATTTTATAATGCAGTTTTTAGTTTACAATTTTCTTTCATGTTTGTTCATATTGGCCATTCCCAACATGGTCAAACACAATCTTGCTCTCCCACATGTTTCCTGTGTGCTAGGGTACCGTAAGGAATATTTTCTTTCAAATTTTTATTTGGTTATGTTTTCTGTTGAGAAAGAAAAGAAAAAATCATAGGGACCATGAAAAACTACGAATATAGGTAGTTTAAAAGCTTTATAGTTCTTGAAATCATAAAAAAATGAAAAATGCGATAACTTATAGAGAATTATGGAACCAAAAATAAAATTTTAAATTAAGAAAATAATATATCATGATAAAACCACAACACAAATCTTGTTTCTAACTATCAGCCAAATTTTATAAAATTATAATTATCTTGGCAGTCTAATAAAATCAGTGACTAAATCCAACTAAACCAAAGGTACTACATGTCAATTATTTTTGAAATAAAGTGTCTTTATCAAATATTAATGAGTAAAGCGAGCAAATATATTTGATACATGCCTCTTGCTCTTGCATTTGTAATTGTTGACGACATTATTCATAATCAGGTTTACATGTCCATTTGAATTGCTCTCCCAAAGTTTTTGTAAACCTTTTCTATAAGAATGGTTTTTAGCTTTGGTGAATGCATTTTACCCCTTAAACTAATTAACTTCAAATCTGTTTGATATCAAAACCAAATTTGGAAAACTTGAAGATGAAATTTTTCTAGACGGTATCACAGAGCCCTTCACATATTTGAAAGGAGCTTAAAAACAGTCTACAGCTTGATCATATGTTGACTTTTAATCTTAAAATCTACCCAGATAATTGAAGTCTGACATTTATAAACAAATCAGCACCATCAAAGTCAACTCTTTTCCTTGACAAAACTGCAACGAAATGTAATTTTAGAATTAAGAATTGGTTTGACTTCAATTAGGCCAAGTATAAACAATGCAAAGTAAAAAAGTTCTCTAAATTTGTTTTCTTGATGCAACATTGAGTAATCAAGACGTAAAGCATACCAAACTGCACAAAAACTTGTCCATACAAACTTCAACGAAATTATTTCTAATTGCTTAACCAAATCCAGGCTACCAAATTATAGGTATCGATTTCACAACAAAACCAAAATCCAGAGATGGTTAATGATCCATCAATCAAACACTTGCTCAACTTAAACAAAAAGAACTTATAGCCGCCTTATTGAGGCATGAACACAGTAAAATAGATTGATAGCTTTGAAGCTCACAGTTGAAGGTCTAAGTCAGGCTGCTCATTTTGTCTACGGTTACCGAGGATTTCTTGATAATTGGTTCCTGCAAAAGAAAGCTCATTGTATTGAACATCGGAATGAAGAAAATAACGAAACAATAGTTAATTATGTTATGCATGAAAAAAAGAAAAAAAAAATAGAAAACCGAAATAACCGACCAAACCAACTGAACCCAATCATTGTATTACCATTACTGGATGATTGAGCCTGCTGATAGTCACGAGAATGAGCTCCTCTGATAAAGTTCGTTATATTGACCGCGGGAACTTGTGATTGTGGCTGCACCGATGTGACCCGATCGTTGCTGAAGGCTAGAACCGACCGGGATGAAGGTCCCAGTTGTCTACGTTGCCCGCCCAGAGTTGAATTGGCCATCTCGTTCAAGTCGGACATACCAAGGCCCAACCTCTCTGGGGGCATCAATTGCACCGGCTCAAAAGCCCCACTCATATAGTTTCGGTCTCTCCCAGACAAACCTGAACCTTCTCCATTAAGCATTTTCCAGCCCATTGGCTGAAAAGTTTTAGCATTGGGTAGACTCAACCCCATTGGCTGAAAATGTGGAGCAGGAAAACGCTCCCCCTCGCCATAAGCCCTGAGTGGCCAACCGGTTTTACTCGAGAATTTCATGTCCAACATATGTGGCCCTCCCCCATTGGGCGGTTTTGGTCTTGCCAGCTGCATTGCCTGCCCTGCATAGTGTGGGCCTACATTTGATCCCTCTCCAATCGGTTGTCGCTGAGTAGTTGCATTGGTTGGCTCAGGGCAATAGGCCCCCTGGTCAATCTTCTTTGGCGGCAAATCTTCGTTTCCTGTAAGAGGGTAATAACTACCCGATGGAGCATAGTTATGTCGGTTTTGAATCTCGCTTATTTGCTTAAGAGTTGCAATAAGCATGTCCATATTGAGAGATGACCGACTAACTGAATTTGCGTTTCCTGCCAAATTATGATTGGTAATCCCATTGTCGGGGACATTAGGGCTTAATGCACGGGAGTCAAAATAATTAGGGACTCTATCGGCACAGACTCCCTTTCCTTTGAAAGGGGATGAAGTATTAAGAAGAATATCACCAATGCCCCCGTTCATGAAAGATGGTTCAAATGGAGTCCATGAGGGACTTTTGGGAGCATCAAATGAATACTTGTGCTGGGCGACTGCTTCAGCTGTTGGTCCTAAATCATCCACAAATCGCATCAGACAATCACTGTACTGGGTCTCTGCTCTGCTAACCTGAACCACATGATCAATTAAATCAGCTGTATGTCAAACTGATTTGGCATAGAATGCAGCCTAAAGCTTCTGAAATTGCAATTTTGGGATCCATTTCGTGATCAGTACTATATCAAGTTAGCTCCTTTTCATCTAGAAAGAAATTCTGAGTGTCATCAATGCTGTGCAACTAATGCTTTGTTTAAATGTGGAAAATTCGTTCTATTCTCTTTTCCAAATTTCATTTCTAATCCCAAATTTTTCATTTTTCATTGTCGAAATGGAAGAACAAATACAAGTAAATTACTAACAATAAAGATTCTTCTCTAACTTTTATTCCATAGATACATTTCATGTCCAAGTTCTTTGAAGTTATATAGAATCGAAGTGATAGAAAACAATCAATAAACTTAAGCTACGATAAAATCTAAAATTTCAAAACCCAGTTTGTTTCTATTTTCTTTTTCCAAAATTTCTTAGAAATATTTTCAAGAAAATGTGGCTCTTTTTTTCCAAACTAAAGTGAACAGTGACTAATTAACTTGCATCATGAGTTGAAATAAATCTTAAGGATAATTACAAAAACATGTCGTGTTTTGACACATTTTGAAAAAAGGGGTATGCGTTATTTTTTTTACAAAAAGGGGTCTGTGTTTTTAGAAAGTTAACAAAGGTTTTTCAATACTAAATTATGTCACAAAATGGCATAATCATGTTCATTTTGCTATGAAATGTTTGCAGGTTAGTCAATAAAAATATAATACACATTAGTGCAAAATTTTGAAATTTTTTAAAAAGTGCAGATGTTTATTTATTTTTCTAACGCTTATTATTATCTTTTAACTAAAAAATAACTTCACTTCTTACGAAATTTCAAAATTTTTCACTAACGTGAATTATATTTTTGTGAAACTAATATGCAAAATTTCATAGCAAAATGAACATGATTACCCCATTTTGTGACATAATTTAGTATTAAAAAACCTTTATTTGTTAACTTCTTCAAAATACAAATCCATTTTTGTGAAAAAAATAACAGACCTCTTTTCGAAAATGAATCAAAACACATGGCATGTTTTTGAAATTAATCCTAAATCATACGCATGAAACTTTCCAGAAATGACGATGTACATATATGAAAACTTACTTGCTCTAGTGATTTCAGGCCATTCGTAACCGCAGAGACTACACTCTCGTTCTCACTATGGATGGTCTGATGCATATATGTAGTACGCTTATCTTGACAAGAATTCAGATATCCATCATCAATTAAACCTGTCCAACACGTGCAATAATAGATTGTCAAATACCTTCATGATTAACAAACATGGAAGCTATCAAGAGAGGAACATATGTATAACAATATTTCAAAGTAAAATGCTGAAAACAATGGGGTTTTTCAAGTTCTTGTATCCAGTTTTTTTGACAGGATATGGAGATCAATTTCCTAAATGAGAGATACTGATCTTGAGACAGAATCAGTTCACTAGATGCCCTTTGATATCTTATTACCATATTTATGAGAGAAAATAACAGGAAAGGTTTCAATCATAAATCGCTGCACTAGAAAACTAAACGAGACAGATGCGTTGGACACACTGTGAACACTACATATAATCTAATCAATTAAATGTAAGAAATAAATGATTCTTAAACTAGAATCGTTTTGAACTACAACCAAACTGCTAAGCAATCTATAAAGATAGAATACTTGATATAGAATAGCCCCAAGTCCTGTTTGGCCCAACTTGAGCTCAAACTTAGTGATTGAACAGATAGCTCATGCATATTAATGAAGTATCAAATATCAAATCCATCCTGAGTACGAAGGGAAGTACTTAATTAATTGATTGTTAAATTTATTGTCCAATTATGGAAGAATTTATATTCACGTCACCACTGAAAATGCTTACGGCATGAAAATGTTATAAAATGCGAGTCAAAGTCTCAAATTCTTGACTTCTACTATTATGAATATAAAAGAATAGCAAAACATTCAGCACAAAACATTAAAAATTAGTTAATCTCCTACCAGAAGTCGATGCACCATTACTACTATGGCCAATGTACGCATTTGAAAGAGATGGACTGCAGAACATTTGAGCCTTTCTCTTCACGGAATTCCCATTTTGGGAACTAGATTTAAAAACCCGAGTATGCGAATTACTAGCTTGACTTTGTGCCCTCCGTCTTCTCATGCGTGTGACCTCCACTTGAAAGTTTCCTGGTTCCTTTCTTAAGGCACGAAAAAGCCGTCGAGCCAATTCGCCTATAGCTCGAGCCTGGAAAAGAGAAAGCCCACATTACTAACAATGTAAACCTTATATCTCTTATTAGCAAAACATTTTTAATTATATCGCTTTTATATGATAAGAAAAGGCATATGCTTGAGTTTACCTCCGTGTAGGACACTGTATTTGAAGCATTGAATTTCATTGCGTTGCTGGATATGAGAAACACGTCGCGCTGCAAAATTATTTATAAAAGTCATCTTTCAGTAAGATATTCAGAGTATAGGTAGTTAACAAATTGACATCAATTGCCTAGTGTACTAGCAAGTTCAAAAAAGAAACAAAATAAAATTAAAAAGATGCAACTTATAACGTGAAGCAAACCTCAAACTGGTCGAGACTTGTATACAGTCCTTCGTGAAGTTTAGCCCTCATTGTACCAAAATCCATTGGCTCTTTAATGATATCATAGTAGCCTTGAACCTTCAGAAAACAGACAATTATAATGGTTACCGGTCAAAAGGTTTTCACAGTGTAATGTTGCCTAAAAAAGGATTTTAACTGCCAACCTCTTCACCATTGACAGGCTGTGTGAATATCTCATGCCTATCCCTCCTACATAAGGAAAGGTGCATGAAGATTATTAGGTCCACATTCATAGAAAGAAGCAAAGTGAACTTGTATTTAGTTAGTGTAGGAGGATCAGAAGCAAGAGTAAAATCTTTGTGATTGTTACCTTTGAAGTACATCAAGGAACAGCTGCAATGTTTGTTTTGGTGGCATCTGTGGGAAAGATGGCAAATGGTCTGATTCGTCTAGCAGAAAAATGGTAAATTCAATCATACATAACGACTAACTTAATCTGAGTAATAGCTAATTGTTCAAATAATAAAAGCTTACGAGGTTGATCTGCCGAGCCATAGTTATGTGAATTTGTCCCTCCCTGTTGAAAATAGAAGTTAAGCAGAAAACTTGTACACTGAACAGGTTAAGGTAAAGAAAATCTCCTATTTGAAAGGAAGATCTTATTAGGGACATGAACACCATTTTATAGATATAAAGAAAATATTTACTGTTTTCTAGCGGTTTAAATGACAAATAAATTGTTAGTATTGGGAAGGAAAAGATTGATTATATGTAATTTCACATTTGCATTGATGAAGCCGACACAATTGAACAAAAAGAAATAGTTACCCGAGTTTAAAATTTCCAATTGATAGCTAACCACATTAAATAAAAATCTTCTCAGATAAAAAGAAATCTAATAGGATTTGGTGCTTGATTTAATGTGTAAGGAACTGTCACTTCCAAGACGTCAACGCAAAAACGCTTTAACCGATATCATTTGTCTAAATTCTAACATTAGCACCAAAGATTTTCATATATATAAATATATATGTTTATTTTGAAATAAAATGAAAAAAACATGCATTTATAAGACAACACAGAAAATCTTTTAGCTGACATATAAAAGAATGAAATAATAAAAAAAATTGGGGGTAGAGAAAGACCTGGTGATGTAAGTTAGCGAGAGATCTAGTGAACACTGAAAGAAGACTTTTATGCTTGCAGCCTCTCTTTCTAGAGGTCACTGGTGGTGACGAACTGCTTGGCTGCACACGTGCTCTTTTTTCTAGTGCAGATATTCTAGCACTACTTCTACTTGCCATTTTGCCCCTATACAAATTGAAGATATGTTTCTTAGGATTTTTTCTTTTGGATGGTTCAATGCAATCTAATATCAGATACTTGCCGAGTTATTCAGCTAGTACTTTTTTTCTCTACTGATTACAGATGCTGATGGCTGATAACGGAACAAAGGAAATAGAACAAAATTGATCATATGAAGACAGAACACTGGTAAAAAAATTCAAATCACAACACAACATAGGCATAGAGAAATCTAGTGACGAGAAAAAAAAGAAACATATAGACTCCTACATAGGCAGCTAATTACTGAACATTGAATTGAACCAACAATCACAGAGAAAAGCTAAAAACAGCATCACTAATATAGCCGAAAACAGATTACCGATACATGCCAGTGAAGCCCACTTTTTACCTTAGTTCACCTAAGGCAAGAGAGGAAGTGGCCCCACGGAAAAGAGGGCCGTGCTAAACACAATACAGAGATAAAACCGCCGCTCTCTATCACAGGTGGACCCCACACATACCATGGATTTACAATACCACGGAAAAATAAGCTGACCGGATTGCAAACAACACTAGTAAGATGAATCTATTCTTAATTGACAGCAACATCTGGTCACATGTAATCTCTACATAAAGATAATTACATCAAGAAAAATCAATTTCAAATTGTACATCAATGATTTCCATATTGGCAGATAAAAGTTACGAAAACGATCAACTATCATATGGACAATCACTCTTGAAGGCGAGAAAGGGAAAGCATATGAAACCAAAAACAGTCGTCTAGAACATAAAGAACGACAAAACACTTGACTTACCAAACATACAAAAATCAGCAATCAAGTAAGAAAATCCAAGCCATACCATAATAGAAAAACAGCACACAAGATAGCGCACAGTCAAACAATGCGAAAATTATTTCACATAATATAAATAAGCTCTCTTACCAGCTGCACAAAAACAAACCGAGCAATTACTTGTGTGACTGAAGGCTTTCTTCAATAGCTGGCAAGGTCTCAATTCTTGCACTGCATTTACCTAAAATTGAGAAATTGTGTAGATATATAAGCACAATGAAGACCAATTACTGTATAAAATCGAGATTTTGAGCAGACCTCTGCCGGTGCTAGGTAAGTGTCACGTGGACTTATCGAGTTGACAACTGTACGGTGATTCAATTGCGTCTGTAACTTCCTATTTGGTTCAACCTGAAAATGGCGACACATTTGGCTCTGTGCCAGTGCATTCAGCGATGTCATCATCAACAATTCAAAACTACCAAGTGAGGCCTCACCATTTCCAAAACGGTTACGTTGAATCATTTGTCAAGGCAATAATATTAAAAATGAAATATAGATGGAAATATGTTACTGGAATATTGAAGATGATAAAATAAATGTGGAAAATGCCAGTGATGCATACTGCAACTTTTTTTTTAAAAAAAAAATCTCGAAACGTGAATTTCACAAAAAAAAAATAGATTAAATACAAAATAATCTGTAACACACATTTTTAAAACCACCTGATCATTATAATACTTTGAAATATTTAAAAACAAATATTATGTGGTTTTAAGTCTACCATATGACTCTGAGGAGACTCGAGTTAATCTCTCTACATCCAATTTTAACCAAATAAGATTAAGAATCATAAGATAGACCTTAAAGTAGAGAGCTAAGCTAAAGAGTTTTTACTTTTTCTTTTTCATTTTTCTTCTGATGCAGAGGAAGAAGTGCATTTCACTAATATTAGTTCAAAATTTCTTCTCCCACGATGATGAAGGATGCTTCTAAAACAATACGAATTCTCCATAATGCACCCATAAAATGGTCAAGTGCAGGAGCTTCAATCCATAGGATTCCTTGCAATGTTGAAATCTGTGGAAATATTTCTCTTTGAAAGGAGCTAGGGAAAAGGTGGAAGGTTCATTAAAGATAATGATAGCAATTACTGGATAATTATTATGATGTGCCCATAGTTGTGCATATCTTCCTTCCTTCACTAAGAGAACTCCATGGGGACCCTGATCATCCACCTTCCCACTCTCAATAAGCATTGTATGAAACACGTGTTGGAAGGAGCAGAAGATTGTAAAACAATGTTGTGAGGGTGAACAAAACAGACAATATAAACATTAATGTCCTAATGCAGAGATTCTATCTAGAATTGAATTGATTGATCTCCATTGGAGCATCCAGCCAGAAGCTTAAATGCATAGTTTAACATCTATGAAACAACAATGAGGGATGAGAATGGATAGGGTAAACATGGATTCATTGTGCAAAAGCCAGATAACAAGTAGAAAGAAATAATTTTATCGTACCCCTAAGAGTAAGTACTTCAGGGGGTACTATCCAAACCCATTCCTTTGTATATATTACTATATATACTGAATGCCGAAACAATACAGATCCATACAAGCAAAAATCATATAAAAGTAAACACGATTGAATTAACTCCTACTATATTTCACTGCAACAGTTAATTAAAAAAAAATAATTCAAGGAACATATTGGGTTTAGGCAGCTTCTGATAGAGGCTTAATCCCAAATCAACCATATATAATCAAAATACAACTTATGCATTAATAAATGGGTTCTGGTAGATCTAGTTATGTGACATACACAACGAATTCCACTATTAGCAACAGTAGTTACCTACAAATCTAGTGCCCAAACTTTGTATTTCCTCATGCTCTTTAAGTTGCAGACAGCAGAATTTGGTTGCATTATTAAATTAAGACAAAAATTCCTTTCTCTTCTCAGTGAATGACTCAATCAGTACAACTACAAACTAACTGTACATTTGCTTCACAAAAAGGAGTTTAATTACAAAAAAGTGCAAAACATTGGATTAGTTTTCCATGAATTCATTAGTCAGTTAGTATGACACACAGTGATAAACACAAAATACATAAAAGTTCATAACTTTTTCGAGTTTTAAAAGACTAGTTTAGCCATTATAATTTCCAAAGGACACAAAAAATCTCCAGAAAACAAGCAGATATGTCACTGACACTAAGTTTCCTATTGGCTCCCACTTTTTAAGAAAACGTGCAAGACTATAGAACCCAAAATTGAAGCAAGTTATGTTCACAGAAATGAAAGCATTGTACAAGAATGAGACTTGGGAACTTGTTTTTCCTCCAGCAAACAAGAAATCGGAGGATTGCGATTGGGCGTCAATTATTAAGCACAAAGTAGATGGTTCAAGTGAACAATACAAGGCTCGACTTGAGGCAAATGAATTCACTCGGATGTATGGAGTTAACTATCATGACAATTGCTCATGTTGCAAAAATGAACACCATCAGAGTTTTGCCATCATGTGCCATTAACAGTGGTGCAAAATGCATCAGTCTAACATGAAAAGTGTATTTCTTAATGGAGACATGGAAGACATGCCTTGCATAGAGTACAAGGCAAGTTCATTCACTGGCTGTTAACGATCAATAGGGTATAATGAGTTAGAGTAATAGGAAACTTCATTGCAAATGGGTGTTCAGCGTTCATTGTTATATTTAATGGTGAATTAATAATGAGTTAAAAGGTTTTGACAATTTGTTCCAATAAGAAAGTTTGGATTTGGATGGAATTAAGTCTCTAGCTGGAGAAAATTCATGGGAAGCAGTTTCCAAATTTCGAAGAAACGAGTTTCCATCTTTCTTTATTTGTGGAAACTGCCCCAAAAGATTCGTGGGGGTTTGTTACAATTTCCGTTTCTTAACCTACGAAATGCAGAAACGGTATGCCCCAGGAATTTCGTCCTCCCTAACACGGAGAAGGCATTTCTAGCCCATTTGACTCATTTGAGAAAAGGAATGCAAACCATACAAAAGGATTTCAAGTTTTCAACACATAGCCTTGAGAATCAAGGATCCCAGTTATTACTGATATCTTGTGCGAGAGACTTTTGCAGTTTTTTTATTCGACCAAGCTGACCAGTTCTCTAAGTTGATTCAAGATGGATAGTTAGGATCAATGTTATTATTGAAAGTACTGTGGCTAAGGTGAGCTTAGCAAGTCCTAAGCCCATGGACAAGTCTAAATTTAATGACTTTTCCATTGATAGAATCCCTCCATGGAGCACAATAAAAAGTGAGATAAGAAAAGCTAAGGACACCTATCTACGATTGTTGTTGAAGGTACAAATATGCATGCAGCAGAAGATATATTACCTGAGTTAGAAACAATGTGCGAACGAATAGGCAGAAGGAGATGTGATCCAAGCCGAAGGTGCTCCAAATGTGTATATCTGATATACAAGGCATCTGAAAGGGCAAATGCGAAAAAAAAGCTCAGAGAACGCAAGCAATTGAACAACCGAAGCTGGAAATTAGGCATGTCAGAGGATTCTAGTGACATCCAAGAATGTAGGAAGATAAAAACGAGCAGAAGAGAAAATCAAGTAAAACTAGGATGAATACAAATGTTGAGTGAAGCGAGGAGCATATAATGGTACCTCTGGAGTGGAAGGTGTTAAAGATGACTTGTGGGGGCTCCGACTGAGCAGTAGCAAGAGATGATAGGGCTCCATTCTCCTGATTAGGGGATATGCAATTCAAAGGAATAAGTAATCCCAGGGATGGCAAACAACCAGCAGAATAGGCCACCGAGAAAGGCAGTCGCATTTTCAGTACGAGACGTTACAATGCCAATCACTTTCCGACTACTACTCTGCCCATATTTTTTACCGACCCAGACCACTCCTCACAAATGGCCACTTTTATTAACATTGTCATGCATTTTTAGGATCGGTTTGATATTACTGTCACAACTGTTATTCCTAAAAGCTAGTTGTACTAACTTTTTATATAACCTTATTTTTTGAGTTTTTATATTACCTTTCGATCATTTATATCAAAAAAGTTGAGAACTGCCAAAATAGCTTTCCCAAAACTACAATATATTACTTTTAGAAAAAACTACAAAATGGAGCTTTTCGAGAAAGCAGCTTGGGAAAACAATCCCAAACGGGCCCTTAGTAGACCTAGGCATAATACCTGCGGCCCATGAGTCCGGCCCGAGCCCGCACTATATGGGACGGGTTTGGACTAGAATAATAGGGTAACTTACATAGCATAACTAATATGAAAGATTTGGGTAAAACACAGCCTAGCAAAACCATACCATCCACTGACCAAACAGTTAAAATAATTACACCCAACACGTTCTAAAATTGTTTCAAAACTAACAGCATATATATCCAGGATATAACACAATATATCCAGGATATATCATGTTATATCGTGGATATAACACGTTATATCTAGGATATAACACGATATATCATGTTATATCCAATATATAACATGATATAACACAAATTGTTGGAAAAAGCAAAAATAAAACATGAACAGATCTGGTGGTTGCGAGACGGTCTCCGGCGGACCAAATCAACCCGAAATTAAGGCCAAATCTCATTAGGAAAAGACGAAAAGAAGAAGAAGAAGAAGAAGAAGAAGAAGAAGAAGAAGAAGAAGAAGAGATGGTTAGAGCGTTGGGAATCTCGCCAGAAAAAAGAATCGAAGTTGAAGAACAACTGATTGAAACCAAAATTAAGGCCGAAATCTCGTTGGGAAATAGAAGGGAAGAGAAGGAATCGTTGAATGGAGGAGGAGAAAGTCTGTAAAAGAGGAACATGTTGGGTGAAATTAGAAAGTTAGGGTTTACACTCATTGGTAATAGAGATAGGTAGATGTCAAACATGTAATTAGTTATAACTTATTGATGACCCATGCAATTTTTTCAAAATAATTATATTAAGGCCCGACTCGACCCGAACCTGCCATGGCCCGAGTAATATATGGGATGAGCTTGGTTTTAGTCTTGAAACTCAAGCCCGGTCCTCCGACTCGATTAATATATATTATATGATAAATTACTATTTAATTATATTTCTGTTATAGGAAATTTAAAGATAATTAACAATAGTTAAGGTTCAATATACTATGAATCATGTTAAATTAATTGAATTGTTCATATAGCAATTTTATCTTCTAAGTTAATATGAAAAAAAAATAAAAATATGCTTATTTTTTATTTAATAAAATTTAATAAAAAAAATAAATTATTAAACCTGCGAACCAGACTTGGGTTTCAATCATTTATAAATGCTCGGTCCGAGTTCGAGCCCGATTTCATTTACTATGAGAAGTGTCAGGTTTGAGTTGCATATTTTTTACTTAAGCCCGCTTGGGTCCAGCCCGAACCTGACAAAAGCTAGCCGACGCTCAGGTCTAATTCTTAGCAATAATGTTAATAAGGGCAGATTTGAGCCCTATAATTTATAAAATTGGCACCGAAAATGCTCTTTATTTTTCAAAGATTGAATGCATAATTAGCCCTTTGAGCTTGTCCCGAGTTATCAATCAACACGCTGAACTTTGACATTGACAAATAATCATCCAAACTTCATCAAAATAACAAAGAACCAGCTATACTCCCGCAATTTTTGTCTTTTAGCCATCCGACTTTGACCATTCGGAGTGTACCATGAGAGTTGGCTAAAAGATAAAAGTCACGACAGTAGAGCTGGTTCGTTGTTATTTTGATGAAGTTTGGATGGTTATTTGTCAATTTTCAAAGTTCAGTGTATTGGTTAATAACTTGGACAAATTCATAGAACTAATAACTATACATTTTGCCTTTCGAAAAAAATAAAATATTTACGTTTATATTCCTCTACATCTTATTCATCCTCTCGAAACTTTCCTTTTCACTCATATATATACATAT
>CAOJBJ010420481.1:0-10562 GCA_948291685.1 Euphorbia celastroides | reverse complement strand
AGTACCATAATATCCCACTTGTGACCCTGAGGAATAGTGCCACGCATCTGCAGAACCATTCTAGCCAAGAGCCAGAAGAGGCACCCGATACTGTGCTTCCCTTTGTTATTGGCAGGAATGCCAATATCGACATATCCCATTGGAGAATCGGTGTCACAAATAGCAATGGTTGGAATATTTCCAAGGGCAGCTTCCTTAATAGGCTGAAACATACAACAATACCAATTATACAATGCAGTAAAAAAATAATGAAATACCGAGCTTGGGGAGATCAACAAAGTAGATTTACCTGGTGATCGGTCCTGGGGTCAGTGAGGATCAAGAGGCGAGGCGAGGTGAGTTGAATGAAGTTTGCATCTGATTGGTGAATGTACCAGGAGTGTGCCTTCCTGCAATGGCATGAGCACCGCTGTATTGGGCGAATTTGAGTACTGCTCTTTGACCGTATGGCCTTGCAGATTGGATAATATCCTTAGGGTTTTCAATGGCAACGATGACTCTAGCAGCCATTTGAAGTTTCTCCCATGTCTTTCCGAGATTGATGATGTAAATACCTTACAGATGAACATCTAGCTATTAGAACACCGTCTAAAAGCACATCAACAGTACAAGAAGCTAAAGGATTTAGGCAATCCAAGACTGAAGTTTGAATAATGCTCCAGGCATTGAAATCGATCCTACAACAACTAAGCATGGATCGTATGCAAGTGACTGAAGATAAAATAGCACACATTGCACGTTCAGAAAAAACCAAGCAATCCACTAAAATTGACAATCCGTATTTTCAGATTAATACATTTAGTAACTACCACAGTGAGAAAACTACGCCATTCATCAACAACTTGCAATCAGATTCGAAGGACAAAGAAGGTTTAAATGAAATCACAGAGCTGTTCATGATCATTCCAAAATGAACCGTGATTCTTAAGAGCGTATATAACACCGACAATTCTCGAACAATTGAATCAAGGACAAGCTCCGCCGTGTTTCTATGTTCTGAATGAACACTAATTCACATAAACAAGTACACTTTTGAAGAAGAGTTGTGAGAAAACACCATGCAATCACACATCTCTTCAATTGATTTACAATTGAAAAAAGCTAAATTCAACTCACACAGGCCGAAAGAAAACCATCTAATTGATTCAATTTAGAAGCACCAATGCTCAAAATTGGCAGCAACCCAGCTCACACAATACGGATCCAGATCTCAGACGCATTAATCCCAAACTCGAAAATGCAGTTTCAAAACACAAAACACAGAAGAGTTCAGAGCAATAAAAGACTCCTCAATACCGTCACTGCGGCGTTTAAAGACGTAACGCTCCATCTGGAAATCGCAGTTCTTGGTGCCGAGGTGGACTTCGGCAGCCAACATCATTTGGATGTTGAGCTCCTTCTGCGAAAGAGTCCTCGCCGGAGTTGCTGCGCCGCCCTCGCCATAGCTCGTGATAGAGAAATTAAGAGCGACGGAGCAAACGGAAAAGCAGCGAGAAGAAATGGAAGAAGAAAGCTAGAGTTTTCTTTAAGAGAAATTGTAGCAAAGGGGTTTTATGGCCCAAAATCATATTATAGGCCGTTTTTGGGCTCGCCGGTACCTTTTCCCGCCTTTACTAAACGACCAGCCGTTTCATTATAACAACGCCTGATGCATGGAGAGACTCTAAAGTTGTCCCGAATAGCTCTCGTCCTCCTGAACTTTCAAAAGTTCATGTCGCTTCCATGAACTTGTTCATAAGAGTCACTCACCCTTTTGTCTAAAAGTGTCTTTAAACTTAGAAATTCCACATGTCCACTTATGATTGGATGAAGAAAAGTCAATCTAATTAGAAGTCGACACGTGACATATAGGAGCAAAGTGGTGCATTTTTGTAACTTGAAGGAGACTAATAGGTACATTTTTGCGAGTTCAAGGGATGAGAGGAACTTTTAAAAGTTCAAAGAGGTGATGACCTATTCGGGACTATTTCAAGGGAGTTTCGATGCATTAAGCTTATAATAATTATAACCATAAAATGACTGTATTGACATTTTTTACTAGTCTGATCGTCATCGGGAAGTCATAAAGAAGAACACTCAGCTCTTTAAACTCTACTATAACCTAACGATTGAGATTTTATTTATACTTAATTAATTATTTATTTATCGGATTTGGATCCTCCAACTTTTAAAAATAAAGGATTTAAAAATAAAGGATGAGATTTGTTGAGTTTGAAAATGACAAAAATTAATTTTTTAATCATTGTGTATATCTTTATCTTACTACACCATGAAGTTAAGTTAGAGAATTTTTTTTCTTATTTATCACTTATTCAATAGTTAGATTGTACTCCCTCGGTTTTTTTTAAGTGGTTTGTTAGTCAATTTTCCTTGTTTGCTTTTAAGTATCATTCTCACCTTTTAAGGTATATATTCATTTATTTCTTCCAATTATACCCATAGTATTTAATTGGACCACATTCCAAACATTAAGTCTAGTCTTCCTATTTAAAATATTAAATTCCAAACATTAATTCTAGTCTTCCTATTTAAAATATCAAATTACCTATTTATATTCATCTTACTAGATTAAACTTTCAAATAATTGATTATCCACGTTGACTCATCTCAAAGTTCAATAGGAGAAGCAGAATTAAATCGACTAAACTCATATATACCTCTCTTTTTAATGCATTAATCACCCTTCATTTTGATTACATTACCAGTACAGTAATTAATTATGATTTTTTGTGGTTATCCAATTTTCATAAGTAAAAAGAAGAGGATACAATTTATTCGTGGGATGAGTATTTCATACAAAATTGGTCCAAGTAGAATAAATTTTTGGAAGTTTACTGTTAAAATATATATCTTGTATAAGGATTCCTAATATAGGTAAAATTTCTATATTGCAAATATTCTTTATTAATATAGAATTAAGATTATTATTATTATATATACGTGTGCTCTAAAAGTTTACACTTCCTCCTACACATGGCCAGATTCTTCAGATATATTATTAATGTTAATTTGTTTTAATTTATTTTCTTTTAGGTCTTTACAAATCGATCCATATATGTAAAATTCAGTTCCGCCATTTAGATTAAGGTTTCATATATATATATAGATAAATTATTTAAGTAAGTCCTACAATAAAATTGCTATCAAGTTATATAGGCTAATAAGGCCATTTGGCCCTTAAACTCGAGACAAAAGTTTAGTGGCATCTTCCACTTTCATGAGTGACACTTTATCCTTCAAGTTGGTAAAAATAAACACCATTTCGCCCTTTTATTGTCACATGTCGTCTTATGACTAAAGAAAGAAAAATAAAAAAATGGAATATTTGAACAGTCAAACCAACCAGAAACTGACATGTGGCATTGAGGAGGCAAGTTGGTTCAATGTTTCCAACTTGAGGGGTAAAGTGTCACTCATAAAAGTTAAGAGTGACACTAGACTTTTCATGCCAAATTTAAGAGGCAAATGATGCATTTAACCAATTATATATCTAGACTCAATATAAATAGCAGATCAACATGGTTTGTCTTTAGATCAAGCGTACAATAGAGGGTTTGTACTATGAAATTACATTCATAAATTTTGTTTCTTGAGTTGGATGAAGACGAAGAATGGTGCAATAGCAAATGGCGGACACGACGCAGTGACACAGTCCCTAAAAGAAGAGCTGGGAATGATCGATAATCCATCAACAAATGCGAAGAATCTACTAAAACAGTTGAATCCAGATGCATACAAGCCTCGCTTGATTTCAGTTGGCCCAGTGACCAACCAGAACTCAAGCCAATGGAAGCCTTCAAAAGAAGGCACGCCCTTTACACCATCGACAGGTATTCATTGGACATTGCGAGACTGATACAAGTCACCAAGAATCACGAAAGAATTATGGAATAACCTCTCAAGAGATTCCCAGCGACGAGTTTGTGATTATGGATGCAGCTTTCCTGGTGGAGTCAAGGTATCTGTTCGATTGGAAGCGGGAGTTGAAGTCCAACTATTTCGGGAATCTGTGGAAAGTACTCTCGGTTATTGCAGCTGTTATTCTACTAGGATTCATTGTAGTTCAAACTGTGTGTTCTCTCCTCCAATTATGAGACTAGTGAGTAACCCTAATTCTTTACTCTTATCATTTGGATTGTAGCAGTAATAATTGTGATAATGTTGTGTTCACTTCTTTTTTTAAGCAAAACTCCTTCGAATATTTGATTATTTCGAATTCTGAACTAGGTTTCAGTTTTAATTTGTTTCCGCTTTTACCCCCATCAGTTAGTTGCCTTTTTTCATTAGATTTAAGCTAGATGCATATTTCAAATGTCTTGTGAAATTGCAAACATCTAAATGATTGGTTTGACTTTTCAAAAATATCAATTATTGACACGTGATGCTGAGAGTTGAAATGTATGTTTATGCCAACTATACACATTTTACCAACTTCCACAAGCTTGTTTCTAAGTTTGCAACTTTAAAAGCCATTTT
Organism: Euphorbia celastroides; assembly: GCA_948291685.1. Taxonomy (NCBI): domain Eukaryota; kingdom Viridiplantae; phylum Streptophyta; class Magnoliopsida; order Malpighiales; family Euphorbiaceae; genus Euphorbia; species Euphorbia celastroides. The sequence continues at coordinate 6,086 of CAOJBJ010420481.1, read as the reverse complement.
GAAAAGAATTGCCAATTCAGGGGCTAAGCATTTAGCCTTAAGATTTAAGGTCGTGAGAAAAGTGAGCCACTTTTGAAAAACACTAAACATCAAAAGTCAAAACTAACAACTCAGAATTCAAATGAGCTAACCAAATCTTCACATGACATTCCAACCAAAATAACACTTACAATCCCAACTTCCAAAATCCACCTCTTAAGACACAGTTACCTCCACCTTCTTCGGCTTCGGGGGCGGCGGAAGTTTCTCCGCAACCACCGTGAGCACCCCATTTTCACACTTAGCCGTTATAGCTCCAACATTTGCATCTTCCGGCAACCTGAACTTCCTCATCAACTTCTGGCTTCCCCTTCTCTCCAGCCTCACATATTTGCATTCCTCTTCCTCTTCCCCTTCCCTCTGCTCTTTATCACTAGCGTCCTCTCATCTTCCACCATCACATGCACAATTTCAACCCCCAAAATAGCACCTGAAAACCCCCGAAACAAGATGAAAACTCGGGGTTTGATCGTGTGCATTGTGTAAGATTTAATTTATTTTTTGCCTCATGTGACATTAATAATATTAAGATAAGATTTAATAATAAGATAAATACGAATCTAGTTTGTTATTAAAGAGATAAGTATAAATCTAATCTATTGATTAGATAAATACAAATTCAAATTAAAGATAAATATTAATCTAGTTTATCTTTATCTTAAGATACAAATTCGAATTAAAGATAAGATAAGCATCAATCTAGTTTATCCTTATCTTCATACCCTGATGGTGGGTCTATAAATACTTATGGAGTTGGTCCTCTCTCTACCCCGACGTAAGTTCTATCACCATCAAGAGACTTGCCATTAAGAAGGGATTGAGGGAGAGAAACATACCTCCGCCGTTGCTCTCGTTATGGATTCAGGTACACATTCCTAATCTAATATTTACTTGTGAGAATCACATTGTTCTAAGAACCTGCTTAAATTCTTCTATGCAATATGATGATTCAGTTTGCAATATTTACGTATAACTAAATATTTTTAAAAAACTTACATGTGGTATAAGAACTTGAGTTGTTGAACAAGTGATTCTCCATCGAAGCTATTAAATCTATTTTATGATCATGATCAAAATTATTAATTTCACATAATAATAATTATATTCACCTTTTACTATTTACGTTTGTGATAGTTGATGACAATATGAAGCTAATTTTTTGTTTTAATAAGTTATCTTTACCATAGACATTTATGAGCTAATATATATCTATATATGATTATTATTTTCATGTATTTATGATAATTGAGACGTGTTCTTGTGGAACTCTAACATAGTTCGAATCCTTCTTGCATGTCTACTCCCACAGAATTTGGTCAAACAACAGAAGCACCCTCTGCATTTTATGAAATTCCATTCAAGATCGGTTTGTAAATACCCCTAATTACAGTTCTTAAATCCCCAAAATCTCTTCCCACATACCGTAATCAAATTCATATCATAAAATCAAGAATATTCAATAAAAAACAAAATACCCTTACTGTGAACCAATATCAAAGTCGACATCTAAATACCAGCCGAAAACAAAGCACGGTGACTGATTTTCGAAACCCTAACTCGATCAAAATTTGATGAGAGAGAAGTTGCCAGTTGTGAAATTAAAACCCTATTTTGATGATTAAGGGATTTAAGGATGGGAGACAATTGGATTTGATGCGTATTTGGTGGAGAAGATTACGCAAGAGAAGATCTTGTGGGTTAGTAGTTATGGTAAGGTATCGATTTTAAAATTAAAAGGGAGAGAAATACGGTGTTCTGCGTTTTCAGTTTTGGAGTGTAAAGGTGTTCAAAACTTTATTAGGGAGTATTTGTGGTATTTGTAGAATGTAGGACACAAATACGCTTTTATTACTTTGGTATATATGTATTTTGCCCAATAATGAATCAAACTTGGGCTTAATGACATTTGTGCTTAAAACTTAGGTATATCCTACAATTTTTCATAAATGTAATAATAGCTTTTTTATGTAAGTTAAGACTATGGTGATTTTGTTTTTTTCAAAGTTAATCTTACTTTCCCTTTCATTATCATTTGATTAGTGGGATGAAATTCAATTCAATAGTGATTGTGGTAAAATAGAGAAAAAATAAAGTTATCATAAAATATGTCTTTTATATAAGGTTTTCTTATTGTTTATTGTTTATTGCTAGGGAGTTAAGAGAGTCAGACCGAATTTTGTTGTTTATATTTATTTACCTTCCTAATCACAGCTTAAGTTACATTTTTAAGTATATTATACTGCTGTTGGATTTTATTCATTTATAACTCATCCTCTCTCCCAGCAAATATATTAAATAGAAATGGAGTATCATTTTCTATTACATACTTTGGGTTGATAACTTAATTGAGCTTTCTTTCTAGAATAGTTACTTTCAATTCTTTAGAATAAAGTAGGTAAAGCTTACGTGGAATATAATTTATGAATATTACCTTGTTAAGTAACATGCTGACCTCGTAATATCTTAATTATTACCCTTCAATTTATACAGACAAACTGGTCGTAGACTCGTAGTCGTCCATATATAGTTCCAAAATGGCAGAAACTCTATATATACTACAAATGAAGAGAGCAACCTAATTCTGACTTGAAAATTGATAATAAATAATCAACTCGGATCTCTCTCTCATTTCAGGTATTGTTTTTGCAGTTCTTCAATATCTTAATTACATGTTTGTTTTACCAATAAAAATTGGTATATTATTTTTATAAAAAATAATTTATTATTAATTATTGCAATTATTATACTTATTATGCATTAATGAAAAGAGATGAGGAATACAAGAGGGAGGTTGAGATTCTCTCACTATTTTATTGAACAAAATTATACTCTCTCCAATTTTTTCAAGTGTCCATTATCAAAATTAATATAACATGAAATACACAATCAAAATAACTAATGTGTCCTTCATATAAAGTCTCATTCTTCTTAAATCTTAACTTATGAATTTCATTAATATATTATGTTTAAAGGAATTATCAAAATCAATAAAATATAAATCACACAATTAAAATGATCACTAATGTGTCCTTCATATAAAGTTCCTTTCTTCTTAAATATTGACTTATGAATTTCATTAATATATAGTCTCTCTTCTAATTAATGCAAGGTCAAAAGGTCACTTAGCTACCTATTGTTCGATTTCATGAAGGACGCGGTAATTCCTCATCACGTTATAGACCAATTCCTCGAATGGGAGTGGGGCAATGCAACCGACATCAAGCACTTTCTCTACGGTTTACGAAAGGGAATGGACTATACGGTGGTAGCAAAAAGTCAATCCGAAATTTTATCCTCCGCGTCTTGTCCAACTATTTTCCAACTCCACTGAGCTGGGATTAAATTTCGTACCAGGTCGTGATGGTCATGGAATACTACGATAACTTTTCAACGTGAAACTCTTGAACTTCCGCAGTTGATAATACCGCGAGATACTTTGCGAATCTTTTAGCCTTGGAGGTGTTAGAGGAAAATGATCGTTATGCAACATATTTTATTGCATTCATGGACTATCTTATTGACGGTCCCGAGGATGTTAAAATATTGGCCGAGAGCGGGATTGTACAGAATTATCTCGAAGATGACAAAGCCGTGGCCAGTTTGATCAATGAGATTGGTCGACCTATTGATGTGCAATCGAATTTTCGCTACTCGGATTTGGTAGACGATTTGAATGCACATTGCCAAAAAGTTTTGATTAAGTGGAAGTCAACGTATTTGTTTGAATGAAAGAGGGATTTAAAGAGAAATTATTTTAGTACTCCATGGAAAACACTTTCTGTTATTGCAGCTATTATTCTCCTCGGACTCACCGTTGCACAAACTGTGTTTTCTTTCCTACAACTCAAAGCCCAAAACTAAAAAAAGGAACAAGACCCTTGTAAAATCTTCCAGGTAGTAGTTCTAATAAGCCTATTGTCTCCTTCACCTTTCGAATTCATCCTGTTTTCTCCTTTAATTTGAAATTATCACTTGAAAAAATTCTCTAAATGTACTGAAATTTGACATGTGACATTGTAGGGTTAAACTAGTACATCTTTTGAAGTTGAAGGGGTTATAGAGTGTATTTAAAAGTAAGGGTATTTTTAGCTAATTGGAACAACCATAGGAGTGATCGATGTATTAGACTGAATTTCTTTTTTTTTTCTATAGTTTTCTAATCGTTAAATTACTTACTTAATTAGTGGTTACATGTTAGCTTATTTTCCATTGGAACTGTAATGGTGATTTGATATAATACGCTTGAGTTCGGGTAAAATTGTTATTTGTAAAAGGTAAATATCAAGAAGCGAAAAAAGGGATGCTATATGGAAATTGGAATGAAGTATATATATTTAAGTTTGATAAAGAAATCAGATTTCTCAACTTGACTCCCGTTTGGAAAAGAATTTGCTGTCTTCTTTTCGGTGTCATCTTTGAAAAATATCTTAAAGTATTATTTCCACTTAATAAAAAAGATTACAATCTAATAGTTATTTATAGACGTAAATGAAAATGTAAAATTATATTTATATCCCTAAACTATAAACTCTAATATTCCCCCTCAAATGTAACATGTTAAAACACTCAGCAATGACCATATCACCTTCATCAATAGGATAACAATCAACTATTCCAGCTGCTCTTCGGTCCACACATCAAACAACAATATTCTTCAAAATTTTGCGACTCCAATTCCTCAAAATTAGTCAAAACCGAAAGAGCTAGATCTGGATTTCTTCATTCTCAGACTCGCTGCTTTCCTCTCAGTTCATTTTCCGATCAAACTAATTCAAGAGCTAGACTTCTTTTCCTAAATAGAGACAAAGTCTAGCTCTCTCCGTCGACCGTCACGGTTATCAGCTTTGATTCCGAGAAATAATCACCGGAGTCCGATCTGCGCGTGCAATCTCCGATCTCGGTTTCGATTCGCTTCTTCTACCAGATTTGTTATCCGACACCGATCTGCCACAATTTCACCGGTTCCGAGTACTCTTGCCGTATCCAATTTTGAAATCTCCCTTCACCGAACCTCGATCAGCATTTTAATCTGATTCAATCTCTCCTTTTATTCTCCGGATCTGTTTTCCGTCAAGCTCCAATCTTCTTTTCTCTTTTCGTAGCTCCAATCTTCTTCACTCTCACTCTGGCCGGTAGTTTTCAACATGGGGATCGCTCCATCTTCCCGATGATTTCGAGCACGGTGTTCTTTTAAGATAACAATGTGTTGTGATTGGGATTCTTTTTAGGTTGTTTACAATTAGCTTTATTCACTTGTAGGGATGTTTGTTAGATTATGCAGACCTGTAGTTCATTACTATTACGCTTGTTTGCAATTAGCTTTCTTTACATCTAAGGATGTTCTTTTTTTTTTTCTTTTTCTTTTTCTTTTCTTGTGCACTAGTTCGCAATTAACTTATATTTAATTAATTATATATACCATTATCTTAATTAAAATACGAAGTACTTCCTGTTGCCTATTGCTTACATTTTTAGTAGACTAAACGGTAGATTAGTCAACTCTTGTCCAACTGTTCTTTCTGCATCACAGCCCAAATAGCAATTGGAAATAATAAAAAAAAAAATAGACTTTAACATCTCCACTTCATTATCAAGATTCAGCTCAAATCAGGTACTGTTTTGCATTTCTGCTTCTATAGATCTCTTCAGTTCTTTCAATCTATATATCTCCATTTTAATTCAAAGTTCAGATTCTAATTGTTTGCTTTTGAAGCAGAAAATGCCATCTGATAATTCTTTGGCTTCCTCTGTGCAAGCCCAGGTATATATACTCTTTCTTTTTACTATATAATGATTCATATAGGGACTGAATTTTCACAATCATAAAATAGGTGATGCAGATGTTCAAGAAAAGAAAAAGGTGATGCAGTTCATACCGTTAATGAGTATCTGGAACAAATTTGAGCGAAGTAGAAAAGTTCATTCCGTTGGGAAAGGATCCTCTGACGTTGCCTTTCCAACTGCAGAGTGCAGTTTGCTCAATTTGGACCGTTGATTAACTTTGGACGGCTGAGATCGTTTCTCATTAAAATACTAGTTTTTCTACC
>CAOJBJ010420372.1:0-10137 GCA_948291685.1 Euphorbia celastroides | reverse complement strand
ACAGAGTCCAGCAGTCGCATGGAAACTTTCTGATGCCTCCACCGCCTTCACATTTTGATAATCATAATGCAAAATCTGTACATGAACACGAGACTCCAAAGCCCGCTGATGGAAACTGCAGGCTCTTTGGCATTCCCCTATTCAGTAATCCTGTTGCACCCGAGACTGGATTATATAGAAACATGATGAGCGATCCTGCTTGTCATGTACACCTGCAAAATCATGAGCTGAACCAATTAGATTCTGACCAAAAGTCAGAACAGTCCCAGGGTACAAAAATGCCAGATGAAAATCAGCATGAAAAACATCTCCAAACGGGTCAGGTGAACACAAGGGATTCACAAGGGAAGCCTCAAAATGGCTCACCTAGGAGCTGTACTAAGGTGGTGTGCTCATTCGTGTGCAAATGTTTTTCTTCGCCTTGCATGATTTTTGCTGTTAACATGTCTCCATTTACTGCAGGTTCACAAGCAGGGGATAGCACTTGGTAGATCAGTTGATCTCACCAAGTTCAACAACTATGATGAGCTGATAGCTGAGTTGGATCGGTTGTTTGAATTCAATGGTGAGCTTATGGCCCCCAAAAAGAATTGGCTGATTGTGTACACAGATGATGAAGGTGATATGATGCTTGTTGGAGATGATCCCTGGCAGTAAGTATTAGTATTTTTCTATATGAATCTTGAAATGTTAAAAACCAATAATTCCAAACTTAATTTATGGGTTGATTTGAGTACTTCAATTGTTCTACCTGAAATTGATGACTTATTTTTGTCATTCAAGGGAATTTGTTGGCATGGTGCGCAAAATCTTCATATACACAAGAGAGGAGGTTCAAAAGATGAACCCGGGAGCCTTAACTACAAAGAGCGAAGAGAATGTGTTAGATTTAGATGCCAAGGAAGTGAAACATCTTCCAAATTGTTCAGCAAACACCTCTGATTAACCCCAAAAGTGTTAGCTTCTAGGTAGATTATTATTTTCATTTCCATCAAATTCGCAGTTAATTGGAAGCCTGATGGCAATTTCTTTGGATATGTAGCAAATGAAGCAGTCGTCTCCTTGTGATAATAAGAGGGCAAAGGTGTGTTGGGTATTTTGTAGAAATAGAAAGCAAGCCAATTTTGGACAAGCTAGTAATGTATGGTGTCTAGATATAGATATATAAGTCAAAAAGCAAGGCAATGGTAGCCATGCTTTCCATCTTTAATTAATTTCCTTGTACATAGCTGTTCTTCCCTCAACTTGAGCGCATAAGTGTCTTTTTGCCGACAGTGGTGTAATATATGTATATACACACTAATTCCAAAAACATGTTTCATGACTCACTAATTTGACATAACAGATATCGGTGTCAAATGAATTAAGCTTAATGTCAAACAGAAGAATTTTGATTTGCCTCCCCGAAAGCACAGGTCAATCATTTGGCCAAGATGTTCATCACCAAACTCCAATTCTTAAGGCGAGTTTTATTATTAAAATTTGGTAACATAAATGTAACATTTGCGCTTACTCATGTCACAACTTTGAAAATTTTGGTTGTTTGTAGACATCCAAGGACCACACCAAATATTTATTGGCCGAGCTAGGATTTTGTACATAAAATCTCTAACCTTATTTAAACTAGACGTGACGAAAAATTCGTTTATTTATTATATATTTATGTATTTAGTACAATAGCTATTATAAACTTCCATATTTTATTTGTTAAATTTCAAAAATACATGGACCGTGAGTTGCACACCAGAATGACCTCGTAGCTTAATTCGAGTCTAACTCAAGTACAATAGTCTAAAATGCGGACCGCAATGAACAAAATTGATGTTTTACACAAAAAGTCTGAAAAACCCAGCCCACGATCAATCAAACTGATGCAGTGCGAAACAACCGAAAAGACCAAGAACGACCCAAAATCGATGAGCCCTTCAAGCCATCAAAATTGAGGGTTTTCCATACGTTTAAGATACCCCATACCGTAATGAGAGAAAAAAGCCGAAGCCAAAATTTCATTCAATCAATCACCCTTAAACGTTTACATCATATGTCATTTTATAGACAATTATTAAAAAAGAAAATAAAACCTCTTAACTAATTAGAATCCTAAATAATCTGAACTACCTAAATAGATAAGCTAAAAATAAATAAAGATAATTATGAATTTCCTGCATCACAACCCCACCAGATTTATCAAGATAACAAATGCTATCTATTTAGGAGGTTGAAGGGGATTTTCTTTTATGTTTTATTATATTTGATGGAGTTATGCTTTTTGTTATTGACTTGAAAAAGGGCCAAAATATGGATAAAGGTACTAACAGAAAGGTCAACACAGCTTCCAATTAAAGTAGAAGGCAAAGGCAGGAAAAAAGGCGCAAAATGAAGGGGCAACATTTAGGGTGAGGTTTGGTTCAACCAAAATTGAATCGAACTGAATTGTTTTAATCGGTTTACCGAATTTGTATTATAATGTTTATCAAAATGAGCCAAAATGATAATAAAACCAAAATTGTACCAACCGATAATAGCTTTTTATAATGAAATTATAAAGAAAATTAGTAATTTATAAAAATATAATCAAAATTCAGTAATTTAACTGAAGCAATTTAATTCAGTTTCGTTCAGTTGAACTGCATGCTCACCCCTAGCCACATTAATATTGTACATCTTGCCAATTTCAACGGTTATTTAGTCATTTGTCTCGAATTAGCATGCGAATCAAACGAATTGACCCCGAATTCAACCTAAACAACAGATAATTTTTCATAACCAAACATAACCTTAAAAAAGAGCTCAAACATGAACTGAAAATAACATAATTTTGATTCTCCTAATGAGACATTTGACTGTATTCAGTTTGTAACATGAAAAGATCTACTGAGGGTATAAGAAAAAAAAGATCATCTTTGATTCATAGGCAACTCAATTGCACAATTCTTTTGAAGCTATAACTGTAGCGGCGGAGCTGGGAGCCAATTTCCGCCTCCCATGGCTGACTGCTGCCTATATCATGGCGGGAAAGCCCGCCGAATCGAGAAGTACTGCTTTGATTTGCTCAGGATGAGTATCCTGCTCTTCTTCGCACTGCTGAGAAAAAACAAAACCAAAACCCGAAAACAAGCTAAAGGTGAAATATTTCACTTCTTTTAGGCTCTGTCCTTTTCAACTTAATGAGTCACAAGTAAATTGAACTGAAACTTATTGATACTGAACCGAACTGAATGAAAAATAAGTTAAAAAGAACAGTGTCAAGCGATAATAGGCATTGTGAAAGTGTACCTCGGCTCGGAAAATATCCATGGCGAAACCATTGAAGCAGCTAATGACGGCTTGCTGGATATCGAGCCCGAGGCTATCTAGAGCCCTCATGGTGGAAAGAAGAAGGCCTTGCCTTCTCCCGCAGAACATATGGATGTTTACGGCTCGCCCTTCTCTCACTCTCACCTCAACCTACAAAACCCGAAACATCAACAACACAATGTCGATAGATGAATGAAAAAAGCACGGATCTTTGAGGTAAAACGTACCCTTGCAGGCTGACCGTTGGGGCTTGGAAGCGAGATCGGGCAAAGCTTGTCCTTGATTCGGGTGGGCAGAGTCGAGGTTGTAGGGGTTAAAGGGTGGAAACTACCGGTGGGAGTTAAGGCGGAAGAAGGAGGGCCCGAGTCGAGTTCATTGTGAAGGTCATTGATCCTTTGGAGAAGCTCTTTCAGGTACTCTATTGCATCCCCCAGGATTGAAGCCCTATCCATCTAAAGACACAATAACAATGTGATCAAGTAAACCATAAGAAGAGAAACCAAGTTCAAAATAGCATCTTCCTTTGTATTCAATCACGGTTGGCGTAAATCCGAGCAAACTGAATTTGCAAGGAATTTAAAGTTTAGGCCAGAAAAGGATGAATGCATCACTAGCAACTATGGTTGTTACATTTTGCCTATTGTCCCCAACATTTAGATTACTTTTTGTTACCCCTTAAAACTTGCAAAATAGTGTACCAACTTGTCGCTAAACGCCAAATGTTAGCTTCTAGTTGGATGGTGAAAATTAGGAGAACGACTTTTGAGAAGTAAAAAACCACCGGAATCTAACATGTGGCGTCTTTTTGCGAACTTAAAGGTAACATTCAATTCGGGCCAAATTCAAGGGGTTAATGTTGGTCTGGTTGTTATTCATCCTCTTCACTACTCAGGGACGGAGGCAGGGGGAGCAGGCGCGAGCCGTTGTCCCCCAGCAGCCAGATTACTATTATATAGAGTATATGTACGGATGTTTCAATGAAATTCAGTAATAGAGTTGGCAATGGAGGGGGGATGGGGGTTCGATCCCTGCATAAGCATTTTAGCTTTATTTTTGTCCCCCCAAAAAAATATCTGCCTCCGTCACTCTCCCTACTAGAATTGTTATTTTATCCTTATAAACAAAACAAATTGTTATCTAATCAAAATTGCTAAGTACAATCAGAAATTACTCGTTACAGTCAATAACACCCTTATTTTATCTCTTATGCACACCGAAAACGACCAACTCTTCGGGGCGAAAACATCCTATATTTGTTAAAACAAATACAAACATATTTTAAGGAACCAAAACCGGATGGCACATCGAAAAATGCAATATAAGTTCATGTTTCCTCAATAAAAACAGAAATAAAAAAACATTTAAGTGTTCAAGAATTTGTGTGCTGAACTTACATATCAGTGGCCCAAACAAAGATACCGAATAAAGAGCAAATCAATATCACAAAGTCCATGTGAAATGCTTTAATGAAACTATTTCAATTTCAATTTCCCTTTTTTAGAACCGTTTTTATTAATTCATAACATGCCTAAAACAAAAGAACTACACAAAAACCCTTCTTCAAATCATTGAAAGAATCTAACAACTAAAAATAGCATAAAAAATTCAAACTTTGAACTCACAAGAAAACAATGGAACCAAAAATTCTCACCTTGCTTATCTTTGGAACAACAGACCTCAACATGTAAAGCCTATCATTGAGCTTTTTCCGGCGGCGGCGCTCCGCCATCAGATTCTTCGCCGGCATCCCTTTCTTCTTCCCCGCCTGATCGCCGGCGGCGGCGGCGCTATTTGAACTGTTTCCCCCATTTTTCCCATTTCCTTCCATTTTAGTTGTCTCTGTTAGCTCATCAGAATCATAATTCAGCCCAGACCCATCAATGCTTACATCTTCAAAATCATCAAAGTTCCCAAATTTCCTCTTTTTTTCGCTCTCTTCGCCCAATTGAATCATTTCTTTCTTTCCTTTATCAACCTGAATCCCTAAAGCCCTCGAATTTCCGCCATTGCCAGCCATGTTTTTTCGCAAAGCTTGCCTCTTTTGAAACAGGGTAGGCTGGGCACCCATTGGAGGGAAGTTTTCAAGCGGCCTCAGCAGTTTAGACCTGTTAAAAACCAGCGAATTCCCCTCTGAATTCTCGCCAGAACCCCTGAACCCAGAAAACCCAGAGGCGTTTTCGGGTAATTCGAGCATTCGGATGGCAGAAAAGTTTGGATCTTGGCACAAATTGGGGGACCCAATTTGGTTATCAGAGCTCAAATCAGTGAAATTGGGCAAAATCCCATTTCCCCTGTTGAGCAAAGAGGAGGCATTAGTTGTAGCCGTCTGATTATCTAGGAACCCAATTTCGCCCAAATCGAACCCGTGGTCTAAAGGGTTGTTCTGAACTACATTAAGCAGGGAAGACAAAGGGGGTTTTGGGTGCATAAAGAAGTGAACTTGAGAGGGGTCGAGGTTGTTGAAGACGTTGGAATTTGGGGAGCAAGGAGAGGAGGAATCAACATTATGAAGCAGAAGATTATCTGGGTCTTGAAGATTAGTAGAAAAGGTGATGTCTTGATGATTTTGGAGAGCTGAATTAGGGACATACCAGTCGTCTTCAACCTCTAGCATTGATTTGAAGGTTGAAAGGGAAGCCATTTCTTCTTTGTTGTCCATAAGAACACAGTTGGGGTTGGTGTTTTGGGCTTGATTTGGGTCTTCTTTGTCTGGAATCCAGACCGTGCCATTGAGACCAGAGAGCATTTTTGTGGAGTTGGGTTTTTAGTGAAATGGATTTTAATGGAAAGTGAGAGAAAGGGGAGAAGAAATTGTTGAAAGGGATATGGAGAGAGAGAGAGGAGTTGCAGAGAGGAAGGGGAAAGGGAAATGGAAATGGATCTCCATGAGACGTTACACTAATCACTGCTCTCTCACTTTCCCTCTTCTCTTCCCTTTTGGATAAACATAAAACATCCCCCTCCATACCATTTTTATTTGATATTTCATATAAATGCCCCAACACATCGACGCATAGGACGAATTTATGGACTTTTGTAAGTTAAAGGATTAATTGGAAGGATTTTGAGTTTATATGAGAAATTTCGATGTATAACACAAGCCTGTTATAAGCACAACGGACGAGCTATAGAGCTCTATTCAAATTAATATATGTAGTTATATATGTCTTATAAGAGTTATACCAAAGTAATGTTGGGTCCATTTTACCATGATAAATGAAGTTGTTACGATTAGATTCTCAATTTCTAGATTTTAGAATTTTTTATATCACGACATGAAATTATTTAATTTTAAAATTTAAGTTGATAAGTAAGGTCAATCATCCAGCATGAGAGATAAGTTTCATTACTTTATATTAAATTTATCGAATGAGTGCAATGCAATACAATTTATTAACTATATATAGTAGTATTTGAGAGCACGTTTCTTTGCATAGCACTTTTGTAACGCACATTTTTGTATATTGATAATTAATTGAATATATTTAAATGGTAGCTTCTTTTACATGCTACTCTTGTAATGCACATTTTTGCATATTGATAAATAGTAGTTTCTTTACATAGTACTCTTGTAACACACATTTTTTCATATTAATAAATAGTAGCTTTTTTACATAGCACTCTTGTAACGCATATTTTTGTTTTTTTTTTCATATAACGCACATCTTTTTATACCAATGATTTATTGAATGTATGAATACTTATAAATTACAGAGTAATCTTTCAGCATGAATATCTCATATATCAAGTTATTCAACGGGTATTTTCATATAGTCGATGACACATGTTGTTAAGTTTTTTTTTTTTAAAAAAATTGCCTCATAATGAACTTACAATAATAATTAAAGGAAAACCCGATCCCCTCTTTACCCGAATGTGGACTCAAACCTGTGACCTCTAGGATTACAGCTTCAACCTTAACCAGTAGGCTAAGACCTTTGCCACCTATTGTTATATACCAATCATTAAACATATATCTTATATATGGTAGTCCTCCAAATGTGTTTTTGTTTTACTATTTTTTTAATGCAATTGTGTAACTATTTTTTGGCACTTATTTCTTATATGATATTTTTAAAGGGTGTTTCTTACAAAATTTGAACAAAAACGAATTAAATTACCACTCGTGAACCACATTTTAGCTTTTATTTACTGTTAACTTTTCATATATTTTATGCTTGTGATTTTTTTGTTTAATTAGAAATCGATATGTGGCTTAACGGGCATAGTTAAGTTTAGGGGACCATGATGAATAATGTAAAGTTGGAAGAAACGCTAAACTATTTTGATTAAGTATGATCATGTAAAGATGTATTTTACCATTGTGAAAAATACAAGAGTTTTGATGAAAATGAGTGGTCCTAGTCGGCATCTCTTGTACCAATTCATATTTCAAATTTTTTCTTGACTCACCTACTTCCTCAACCCAAAGGATACATTACCATATATTTTGCAATATTTTCATTTCAAATATCTGAATTTTTTTGTATCCTTATCATTCATTTAAAAAGGGAAAAATTTAAATGGGAGTATCTTAATGTTTTATTGTAAACAATTTATATCAATAAGGGCAATCATATTTTTCAAAAATAAAATTGTAATACCTATATAATAATTGTGGAGAAATTTAGTTTACTTAATTTCACAAGTTTAATTTTTTCATTGCACGACAAATTATCATCATGTTACAGCTCTATATAGTCAGAAAATAGACAAAAAAATTACATTATTCAATGCCGACAATTTCGTTTTGATTACGTGGAAGTAATCATAGTATTCTGTCGTTATGTTTACTTAACACGTTGATGACATGAGAAGAATCATAACGTTGTATCATAGAGATAAGTGAAACATAACGACAAAATACTATGTAACATAACGACAGAATACACAAACCACATAATGAGAGTTATACCGTACTTAAAAATGTGGTTTGTGTATTTTTCCTTTCACTTGTATAAATTTTGTACAAGTTTTGGATGTAAATGTCATGTTTGATTTTTGTATGCTTTTTTAATTGCCATTATAATAATTATCTGTTAGAAAATCATTGTATTTACTACAAATTTTTTCCACTAGCATTTATAGTATGGAGTATTTGAGAGAATAAAAGAAAATATAAAGAAAAAAATATAAAAAAGACCAAGGATCTCGTGAAGTCTTTTACTTCATCGCACCTAATATCCAGTCACTACCTTAATTTTGGTCTGTGTCAGTGTGGTCCCTTCGCCACCTATTATCTTTTTAATTTTATATATATTATAATCTATAATACATATTTGTGAATGGTTTGACACTTATTATTTCTACTCTATCTTTTATATATGTAACAATTGGAGTTTTGATTCCGTTGATGCTATTATGTATGGTTTGAAATTTTATTTCCAGCCAATAATTTGAATGATGCATCGATTGAATGGAATTTTATTGTGAATGGGGCAGAAATTACCTGGGTGTGATGGGAACTAGAAATTTCCCATAAAAAATATAAGAAGGAATCTAAAAAGATTTTTAATTACCTAAATTTAATAGAATGCGAAACTTTAATGATTTCTTAACTTAATGAGGGTAAGAGATTAATATTCAACGTTATATTACCACGTATTAGTTATAGAAAAGTATACCTGATTAGGCTCACCCTGGCTCGAAAAGAGAAGCTTGATTATAGCCCCAAGCCCAATATCACACACCTTTATAACTAATAAATAGTGATATGCCTTGTACATGAAGTTGTCTTTGATATTGATTTCTCTTGTTAAATCATACATTGACTTTAACGTTAGAGTAGCTTAAGCTAACTCTCAATATCTATAGGCTTTATTTTATTGGACTGAATGGATAACGATAGAAATGAACTGAATTGAACAGAACCTGAAACTTATTTGATACTTATTGAAATTAAAACTCATATAAAACTACTTGAAATTAAATGATGTTCAAAATTTATTTATAATTCTTACAATTTTAGTGACACTTAATGGACTTTTAATGGAAATTTAATGAAGCAAAACTGAATAAAATTGAAACCGAACTGAATTAAATGAAATATAAGTTGAAAAAAGTAGTCTAAATGTTGTGTGCATAGCTTGAAAATAAAGGTTCCGAGAACATATTCGTCAACAATAGGTCTGAATTGTATTGACAACAATTATAATTAATTTTATTTTGTTATTTTTAAATAATTTCATATTTCATGTTTATTTTTTAAAATATCGATGCAAAACATTTTTTATTTATATGTTATTTTGGAAAGCAAAATTGCATATTATTTTCTCTGAACAAAAATATTGAAAATTTCGATCAAAAATGAAAAATCTACAACCGAAAATGAATAAAAATTTGCTCCAATTTTTAGCCATGCATAAATTGTTTTTTCCTTAGTGTGTCTCATCGACTATAGATGTCGTCTAAGGCTCTATTCTTTTTAACTTGTTTTTCATTTAGTTCAGTTCAATTTCATTCAGTTTCTTAAATTCTACTTCACTAGACTTTCATTAGAAGTTTATTAAGTGTTATTAAATTTTAATAACTATACAAAATTTGAAATGGTTTTTAATATCATTTAATTTCGATTAATTTCATATAAGTTTTAGTTTCATCAAGTTTTAATAAGTCTTAGTAAGTTTCAATAAGTATCAAATAAATTTTAGTCAACAAGTTTCAAATAAGTTCCAAATTCAATTCAGTTCAGTTTTATCCTTAATCATTTAGTCCAAAATAACGGAGTATAAATAAAGTAAATGGAAAAACTAATAAATAAGAGAAAATAACGAAGATGGAGGAGAAAAAACAAAAGAATGAAAATGCAGTAAATACTATATTGGGAAATGGAAGCTGCTT